>JASAMX010004236.1:0-16619 GCA_030248175.1 Microlaimidae sp. YZB2_3 | reverse complement strand
TTGTAAACTATAAAATTAAAAAAAAAAACATATAGTTAGAAATTAAAACTAAAATTTTTTGCTGCAAAATTTGATCAAAATCCGTCTTTTATATGAACAAATTTCAATAATTTTTTAAACCGTTCATTTAAATACATAATAATGTTAGGCTATTTCACCGCTTATTATAATGTTGTTTTACTTGTAATTATTTACTATGTGCTTTATTTTTCTTGTTATTTTTAGTTTTCAATAAACAATATTAGTGTGAGCAGAGAAGGGAAGAGGCTAAACCTAAAGTAAGGGGGAGGGTGTTAAATGAATACTGAGAACAAAAACACATTAACTTAATGTGTTTCTGACTATTTGTTTAACATTAATAAAATTTTATTTATAAAATAATTCATTTAGACCTTAAACTTAAGTTTGGAGATGGCAGAAAATTTGCTTAATTTTTTTAAATTATGATTTCCTCTGCAGTGGGAGGCCTAAACCCTCCATTTTTCAAACTTGGGGTTAAGGTTAACCAACCCCTCTAGCATGCTTCCCATTCATTATTCTGAAAACTGCTAAAACCCTTCCCCCTCTCCTCCTTTAAAAAAATCGAGCTTGCAGAAAAACCTTCTCTCTAAAATCAGGGGATCTTAAAATTGTTAAAAAATTTTAAAATTAGTTTTAAAAATTGTAAACCCAAAATATTATTGCTTGACCGACTACCGACAATTTTTCGGAATTTAGCCCTCTTTTGTCTCAAAAAATGTTATCTTTGAGCTAAGGTTGCCCTTGCCTAACTATGAAATATTATTAACTATTATTTTGTTATATGATTTTAAAAGCAATTTTATAAAAAAAAATTGCAGAGTTCTAATAGTTGCCACGTACAATTTTAAATGACATGTTTTGTTTTAATAATTTGTTAAGTTATTAGATATTGTAGTTTTTGCGGACAGAAGAAGTTTAATTTGTAGTTTTGATAGTTATCGTTATTTGTTTTTGGGTTCAATGTTTTTATCCTTGCGAATGCAAAATAAAGAGTTACAGCCATTTCCCTTTTTCCCTGTCAATCAACAACGCCATGACTTAAGAGTTAAATCTAATTTATATATTGTTCTTAACAGGATTTTGCCGCTTTAACCAAAAAATGCCTACCTTTTTGAAAACTATGCACAGTCTTCTAAACTTAGGATGGGGTCCCAAAAAAACATTAAATAATACAAAATACAATTCGGAGAAATAAATATAAATTTGGGGAAATTAGATTAAACTGGACTAACCCAAAATAGTTTAAGGGCCTGCACTCTTATGCACAATGCATCTAAACTCGAAAGTTAGGTGTTCACAGTTGCGCATAATGCACAAATGCATTATCGGAGCCGTCTTCTAAGTTTTGTGGGAGTGGCAGCGTTAAACGCCCGGTTTCTTCATTGCTTTTTTGCGACATACAAATTTACTAAAAGGAAGCAACCAATTTCAACTGTGTTTTACAATATTTTTAATTCAAATGAGTTTTAATGCAGTATGCATTGTACGCAAATGTTAACAGGAATTTTTCTGCATTGTTCATAAGTTTAAACGCGCCTTTAAATATAGACGATTCCGCCTGGTTGACCATAATAACTTGCTATATTTATTATTTTTAACTAAAAAGCAGTTTTTTGTTTACCGTTTTTTACCAAATTTTTATTTTATAAATAGTTTACAACACAAATGTCAATTTAATAGGTAAACGTAATTTACCTATTATTCCCGAAAAGATAATATCTAAAAGCACGTTCTAAGTAGATTTGCAGAAAATGATGCGTTCAGGGAAAATAAAATCAGTGAGCATATGTCGTTAACGTAATGTTAAAATTATATTATCATAATATTTAGTATTTGAAATTGCTGCTGCTGTGGCTGCTATATAATATATATACATTGAAAATTTGTAGTATAATTCGCTCATACTGTTGACAAATAATGCTCATTTCAAAAAAATTTTTATTTCGCATTATTTTGATGCAAATTTTTGTTTTTTTTAAAATATCATAACTTTAATTTTAATGTAAATCCAATTTCATGTCTCAATTCAATGTTTACAATTTAAATGTATCTTCTCATTTTGCTGTGCATGACGAGGTCAGCCAGGCGTAATTGTACTTATTTATAAAAAATAGTATCCGTTTATATTTAAATATGATGATGACACCAGATTTCACTTGCAGATTGAGTTCTACAATTAGTTACCGGTGCTCCACTACAAAATTATATAATAACAGTTTTGTCTGTAAAATAAATTATATTATTACTTTCTTATAAACAATGTATTTTACTTTGTATATATAGCATTTCGAAGTTAGAGTTTTAAAGTCTAATTTGAAAACATCTTGTAGGCAAGAAGGAAACAATATGTTGCTGAAGATAAAACTATGATTTTTAATGGCAAAAGATATTGGTGTTTAACAGAAATATATAGTGATTAAAGGGGCTTTGCTCAAAATGACACATGTTTTCCAATTTTAAGAGGTTTTAGGAATTAAATTTTAAAATTTGACGCTCAAACGGAAACATATAGTTTTTGGTTTTGCTCTATTGTTTTTTACACTGAGCCTAAAAATCTTATCAAAATTTTTTTTTGTTATATACTTTGTTTCGTTTTCTCTGATACCTTTTAACAAAGTTTTAATTATAAAGAAAAATGTTTTGTAATTATTTTTGGTCTAAATCAGTACCCGGCCAACAAAAATTATTGCATACTTTATGTATAAACCGAGTTTCAGTGCAAGGTGCCTATTCCAAGGATTATTAGTTTTTATATTGTTTTTTAGTTGCAGCAGTTGCAAAATATGGGCTACTTTGGAAGACTCAAATTTTTAGCGCTTTGTTCTAGTTTAAATTAATTAGAACCTGAGGGAAGTATATATTATTATGCCGTTATTTTAACCCTGTTTTAAGACTCGAACTACAAGACATGATATACACCAAGACTGGTGTTTGAGTAAATCTAATTTTTCGTCGTTAGCAAATAATCATTTAAAAATATTCCCCGATACACGTTTTTGGCACAAAAATAAAATCTAAAAATTAGTAATGGTGAAATATGTGGCTAGAAAATTCAAAAAAGCAGGTTGTACTACATTTATTTTAAATACTGTTACAAAAGATATTAAAGTAAAACTTTTCCTGCTTCGCGCAAATGCTGCTCACTTTTATTTGTAGTTAAAATTAAACTCCAAAAATTTTAGGTTTGGAAATAAGTTAAAAATCGTACGGTTGTATGAAAAAAATTAAGACAGTCTTTGGTATATTCTGCCGGCTAAAAAAGTGGGGCGGGGTTGACTTTGTCTCCCTTACAACCTGGGTGATTTTGCGTAATGATATTAGTAAAAAAAACACGGCGGAATGAAAACGAAAAAAATACACAAAAAAATTTAACGAAAAACATGAAAAAGTATAAACTATAATACAAAAATTTAATGCAAAATAAAATAAGCTGAATTCATGAACCCACTAATAAAACATACATTTTTTTACTCAATAACTTAACTTTTACGATTAAAAATTTAAATTGTTAAACGTTTTTAGCGGTAAAATTTGGATGGATACAAATTGGAAGATGTTTTATTAATGGGTTCATGATTTCTACTATTTAGTTTATTGCAAAGTACCTCGATTTTTGTATTAGAGTTTACTCTTTCATTTTCATATGTTTTTTTCATAAATTGTTTTTCGTGAAAAACTGAGTTTTTTTGGCGTCCGTTTTTATCCCGGCATCGGTTACTAATATCATGCAAAAACGCTTTATATCTTCAAGCAAGACCTTCTATCGATTCTATTTTTAGAATGCAAGCAATAAATCAAGCGATTCGTTGTCATGTTATTAAAATTCGCAAAATGGATACGGACAGTATGAAGAATGTTTAAAAATTACAACACAATATTTGTTACTTTACAACAGTTGTTTATTTTCCAACTATTAATTCGTTCACAGAAGCCTTAGTCATCGAGCTGTTAAGATTGTTTAATTATAGTAGTTACGTTGCAGTTGTAATGAAATTACTCATAAACATCAGGCCACATAATAAAACAACAAAATAAAAATGTGTTTCATTTATTTTGGGGATATTTTTATAACATTTTGGGGACCACACTAGATATCAAAAGTGGTCAACCAGCCGATAATTTTTATTTGTTTTAAAAAATAGTGTGATATCCTTTCAATGATTTCAAAAAAGGAAATGAGGAATATAAATCTGGATTAGTAATTTAATCTAAATCCGACTAATATTCTCATCCCTTATGATTATACCTTTACATTTGGAAACCGATACCCTTCTCAACGCTTTTCACTTAAATGAGCGAGATTTCCCAATTATTCTATTTACATTTTTAGGACATTTTTTTGTTTTTGATAAGTTTTAAAATAAGGCGAAGTTTCGGTTTTTGCTGCTGAGCTCCTAAAACTAAGATCTGGGAATAATTATTAGTATGAATATTTTTAGCACTTCTAATTTTGCGAGTTATTATTATTTCGCGGCGGCACTGGCGACCTAGTTGTTAAAAATTTCAATATCAAAGAAAATTAAATTTAATTCAAAATATTTTGTATCACATTTGTCTGTGCTCATTAATATTCAGACATGAGAAATAAAAATATAGCGCTCGTCACACCGACGATAATACCCAATCGACCTTACAATTGGAACGAAATTAATAATTCATATTTATTATGAATTTTGGTTTTTGGGTTGTTTTTTTTTTTTTTTTTTTTTTGTTGTTTGTTTTTTTTTTTTTTTTTTTGTTTTTTTTTTTTTTTTTTTTTTTGGTTTTTTTTTTTGTTGTTTTTTCTTTTGTTTATTTTTTATTTTGTTTTTTTTTTTTTTTGTTTTTTTTTTTTTTTGTTTTTTTTTTTTGTTTGTTTTTTTTTTTTTTTTTGTTTTTTTTTTTTTTTGGTTTTTGTTTTTTTTTTTTTTTTTTTTTTTTTTTTTTTTTTTTGTTTTTTTTTGTTTTTTTTTTTTTTGGTTTTTGGTTTTGTTGGTTTTGGTTGTTGTTTTTTTTTGGTTGTTTGTTTTTTGTTTTGTTTTTTGTTTTTTTTTTTTGGTTTGGTTTTTTGTTTTTTGGTTTGTTTTTGTTTTGTTTTTTTTTTTTGGTTTTTTTGTTTTTGTTTTTGTGATTTTGTTTTTGTTGATTTTTTTTTGATATTTTAATTTTTTTTGTTTTGTTGTTTTATTTTTTCTTTTTAATTTGGTTTATTTGGGTTGTTTGTTGGTGGTATATATATTTTTTTGGTTTTTTTTTGGTGTTTGTTTTTTGGGTTGTTTTTTGGTTTTGTTTTGGGTTGTTTTTTGGTTTTTTATTTTTATTTTTTTTTGTTTTTTTGGTTGCTGGGTGTGTTTTTTTTTTTTTTTGTTTTTGATTTTTTTTTGTTTTTTTTATTTTTTTTGTTTTTTTGGTGTTTTGTTTTGGTGGTTTTTGGGGGTTTTTGTGTTTTGGTTGGGTTTTTTTTGTTTTTTTTTTTTGGGTGGTGTTTGTTTTTGGTTTTTTTTTGTTTTTTTTTTTGTTTTGTTGTGGGCTGTTGTTTTTTTTTTTTTTTTTTTTTTTTTTTGTTGTTGGTGTTTGTGGTGGTTTTTTTGTCTTGTTGTTGTTTTTTGGGGTTTTTTGGGTGTGTTCTGTGCTTGTTGGGGTGTGGGCGGTGTGTGGTTTTTTGGGGTTGGTGGTTTGGTGGTGGGGGGTTGTTGTGTGTTTTGTTTTTTGGGGGCGGGTGTGTTGTGGTTTGTTTTAAATTTTTTTTAAAAAATCGCTGGAAATTTTTTACGAGAAACAATTTTTGAACAAAAAAAATATATATAAAAGGGTAAACTGTAATACAAAAATTTAATACAATAGAGAATAAACCCAATAATAATTTATGAACCCAAAAATTAAACGTAATTATCTTCCTAATTTGTCTCCTACATTTTACAGTTAAAAACGTTACACTAACAAAAATAGATTCATAAATTATTTATTCTATGATACATTTAATTTTTTATTATAATTTGCCATTTTATATGGTTTTAAATCAAAAATTGTTTGATTAAGAATTTTCCCGTATTTGTGTCCGTTTTTATCCCGGCTCTTTTTACATGCAAAATCCTCTGTGATACCTTCTTGTATATTATAATTTCGTCGTTATTCTTTATAACTCTAAGTTCTAAATTGTTTTGAGGGTGTTTTTGACACAACGCTTCTGTTCTAATTGATTTTATTTTCTTGAACGGTGTGGTCTTCAAGAATGCGGGAGCAAGGAAGAAATGAAGCAAAACATTTATCACCACATGAAAAACACATACTCGTTTAAAAACAGCTTTTATTTTAAAATGTGACTTGGCTAGAAGGTTTATAGTAGTTATTAGTTAAACCGCTCATCTTTTTATTTAACATGTATAGCCGGCATTTAGTGCGGTAATTATTATAAAACCGCACAGCTTTTATAAATCAGCTTTTAATTACAGTAAATATCGTGCAGGGTGCGGGATATACTTACTTACATGGAGAGTGGTTTAACTGCGATGCATCAATAGTTTACTTTTCGAGCTATGACACAAAGCGAGCTCCGAAAAGCGAGGCGCCACTTGGAAGAACATTACTCATGTATATTTGTGAAGTTTCCAGGAGTTTCGAACCTTTGGTTTAAGGTCTGCTTATTTTTGTGCTATTTCATTGAATTAAAAAAAGTAAGCCTATTTGAATGATTTGTCTTATAACTTTTTAAAAACATTAAATAGTTCTGAAATTCAAGTAAAATCGCACTTTTCGCCAAAAAAGTGATTTTTAAAAATTGTTAAGCTTTGCAAAAATTGTTTAAAAATGTTTTTCAAAAATAATTGAGACTGCAAAAATTTTTGGGTAAGCAAGGTAATTTTCTCGCGAACACTATGCACAGTTGACTTCTACAAACTTTTTTTCAGTATATCTTCGTTACTCTGACAATGAGTCAGAAGCGTCATAAAATATTAGTAGCTGTGACTTTTTTTATCCCTTAAAACAAAAGCAATATAAACAAAATGAGTCATAGTCACGTTGATTTTATGCTGATTGTGACTCTTTGTGTCATAGTCACGACGATATTGACGAGTCGTAGTTAAACCGCTCATCATGTTAGTATATCAGAAACCGGTCCACTAACAACATGTTAACTGCCGGCTAAGCTAGCCGGTTGTTAAAAACAGCTTTTATTGCTTAAATTTTCTAATTTTCTTTTGTAAAATTTATTTCAGGGTTGAAAAATCATTTATTTTGATTGGCCATACAACAAATATACTAAAACTAAAGAATAATGTTATAAAATAATTAGAAAAACCTTATAAATAGGACCTTTTTCATAACCGGTTAAATTAGCCGGCAGTTAACATGTTGGACTACTGGCCCCTGGCATTCACAGTGAAATTTACTATAATCATACGGTGATGTGCGGTTTTATAGTAATTACCGTGCAGGACGTATTGTACATGTATACCGTGGTCTTGGTGATCTTTTGCCACGAAAATGGTTTTTTTAATAAAACAAAAAATATACCTCCTACAAGTGACCATTATCAATTGCCACTATTTTTTATTCGAAACTATTTTCTTTTCTTTTGTTTTTTTTGTTCAAATCATTCAAAAAAAAATTTGTTTGAAAGTATTCAACAAAATAAATAGCTTGGCTTGACCGAATGGTATCATTATGTGGATCACTAATTATTGAGTAAAAAATAACAAATATGCGACTTTTTAGCATCAAACGCACCTGCAAGCAAAACACCATAAATTGCGAATGTGTGTTGTAATTATTCGGAACTAAGTTTTACGAAATAATAAAAGTAAAAACGCGCGGTTTTCAAATAAATTTCTCTTCGCTTTCATTTTTTTCTTACTGTTTGTAATACAGTTTTTTTGTTTTTTTTACTTTTGTGTTGTTACTAAATTCAATGTAACTGTTCTATATTTATAGTGTTTAGTACCTTTGAATAAATAAAATAATTCTCTTCAGTAACAAGTGATGTTCCCCGGAACTTCATAACAGAATTTCACTTTTAGGAGCTCCGGAGCAACCCTAAGAGCTTCAGAGTTCCGCCCTATGTTTGTACTAACTGTATAAATAATTAAAAAGTGATGTCATAGATTATTCCTAGCGTTTAATAATAAGTTTTAGTCCTAAAAACGAGATAAAGTAACTTTAGAGTATTTCAAGCTTAAATAAGCTTAAAATCGGTCATTTAAGGGACGGAGCTCCGGAGCCCCCTCCACTTTAAATGGCCGGAGCTACGGAGCATGATATTGGAGGGTAGGAACATCAATAATTCTAACATAACAATGTTGCCATTTCACGTTTAGAGTGCGTTATGCATTTTCCCCTACTTTTATAATAAGAATTTATTGATCTTTCATTTATTTGACAAATTTTTTATCCAAAACTTTGCACTATTATTGGATTTGATTTTTTTAAAGGTGCGGTGCGGAGCGGAGTCAAACTTTTTGCTTTCGATTTTGATAATTTTTAGTGAAAACCTTACCCCTGCCCCCAATAGCCCACAAAAATTGTTTCAACAAAATATCTCCAGTGGTTCAGGAGTTATGACGCCCCAAAAAACGGCGTTTTTCGACAATTCTGTACGTGAAAGGTTGTTCAATGGGTACAAGGATTTAAGTTACAAATTATGCACTCAAAGAAAGCGGCTATTTTTTACTTTGATTTGATACCTTGATTATTAAGATTGGTGCATTATTTCTGGAGATATTGCATTTTCTGTAAAAAAAAATCCGCGATTTTTTCGCTAAAAATACGAAATGACGGCAAAAATGTTGGACAAACTTCATCAAAACACTGCCATTATTTTGTATTTTTAGCGAAAAAATTTCGGGTTTTTTGTACGGAAAACCGAATATCTCGAGAAATGCTGCACAAATCTTAACAATCAAGGCGTCAAATTAAAATAGAAAGTAAGTAACCGCTTTCTTTGAGTGCAGAATTTGTAACTGAAATCTTTATACCCATTGAACAATCTTTCACGCAGAGAATTGTCGAAAAACGCCATTTTCGAGGCGTCATAACTCCTGAACCACTGGAGATATTTTTTAAAAAAAATTTTTTGTGGGTTATCGGAGGCAGGGGTAAGGTTTTCACAAAAAAATTATCAAACTCGAGGAAGACAAAAAGTTTGACTCTCCGCACCTTTCTTTAAGTGTTTATTTACAGTTGGCTACACCGCAAATACAGTTTATACTTTGCAACCAATGTGCCAATATCATTTTTTAACTTATAACTTTATTACCTGAATCTCAAAAAATATCACCATAGCACTTTAAAATTTATAAATTTATTTAAAATACCATGCTTTCAAAGAAATTGCAGCCTACAATTTTTTCAATAACTGATGAGGGCAGCACGGAGGCGTCTTAAATTTATGCCCGAAACGCCATAGTTTGTATAGGTATATTATGTAATAGTTTTATTTTATGTTAGTTTTATAGTAGTGTTTTGTTAAAAATTGTAATTGTGTTTTCATTAAAACAAAAGTCTTATCATTATTGCATATAAGTTTTGCACTACATTTATCTTCTATGCCTTGTTTGTTGTATAATTTTATATTTTATTTTTATCCAGTAAATTAAGTTTTTTCTATAAATAATACTCATGTGAGCATTTCAATAGTTTACAATACAGAAATTGTCAAAAATTCGTGGTTTATTTCTATAAGAAAACATGGCACATACTGACATAGAATCCAAATTTACGTATCAGAAAAAAACAATAAATTAATGCAAATTAAATTTTAAACAAATTCACGCAATTTTCCATAGTTCCGGTAAAAATTTCGGCTTTAAATTATTCATAAAATGGTCTCGACTACGGGTGTGCATTGCCGGGAAATTTCATTTTAGCCGCGCCTTAGCTTTAGTACTAAGGTTCTGTTTGCCTTAGCTTTAGTCTAGCCCAAAGGCTTAGTCTAGACTTTAGCTTAGCTTTTGCCAAACTGACAAAGATGGAAATGTTCCTAAATTTTAAAAATTATCCCTTTTTTAATTCTTGGCATTGCATTGTTAAGCTTAGGGTAAAAACTCAACATTAAAGATCTTTTTAACGTTTATTGCATTAGGTCTTAGCTTTATATTTTAAAAATATTCTTTTTAGGGTTAATTTTACAATTTTTAAGTTGATCTTGTATCTGTATTTCGAGTTTAAATTTAAATGTTAACAGATGTATCAAAATGGTTTTCCATTTCACGAATAGTTTTTCTGAAATGAATATCTAAAGCAACAAAACATTTAACCAACATTTTTTATTAAAAAGAACATTTACTGCATAATAAACTTTACAAAAAACCCATATGAAATTGTAAAAATAAGATTATTTTAATATGAAGCACTTAGAAACTCGAAAAATACTTCAAAAAACAAAAAATTAGTATTTTCTAACCCTTAAACAAAAATAAGAAACACAAAAAAATAAAACCCCATATTCATAGCACCTTAAAACCAAAATTCGTTTTATTCACTTTAATTAGCATTATTGTTTAAAATATTTTTTTTTTTTAATGATCAGATAACAGAATTAATATCATACTAAGCATAGTTTATGCATAGTTTAATTCTTCTGTTTTCATCATATCATTGTGTTTATTTTTTCTTTTTCTATTTTTTTTTTTCATCAACAACATCAAATCTGCGACTTAATTGCCGCCAATATGAATCACAATTGTAACTAATTATCAATGAACATAGCTATCTGATATGACTTTAAAGCTCAAAAAGAGCGCTTATTTAAGTCAGTTCCAAAACTCTTCTTGAATGCATCCAAAGAATCGACAGTTACTTGAGATGGGAGTAGATTGTTCCAAGGTGTAACAACCCTATTTGCAAAAGAAAATTTCCTTGCATTTTCTACTGTGCCACATTCCTCAAATAATATTTTCCAATTTAAATGGATGACCACGGGTGGGCTGCAGGTTAAACTTAAAAAAATCATTGGTTTGCAAATTGTTTAAGCAATGTATAATTTTAAAGCACTCATATAAATCAATTTTGTCTCTTCGATCCTTTAATCTTTCTAAACCTAGGTAATTCAGTCTATGTTCATAACCAACAGGTAACAACTTGCATTTATATAAAACAATCTCCTAGTGAAATTTTGTTGCACTTTTTCCAAAATGTTTATATCCTTTTGTAAATAAGGGTTCCAAACTGCACTAGCATACTCCAGAATTGGTCTAACATAGGACTTGAGTTGAATGTTCTAAAAATTAGTGATGTCACTCTCATAGCTTTTTTTGCTGTGATTTCACAGTGTTTAGAGAATTTCAGATCATGGGATATATAAACACCTAGGTCACGCACCAATTCTGTAGTTGCAAGTACGTTATTACCAAGCTTATATTTACAAATTAACTCTTTGCTATGATTTCGAATATGAAGAACTTCACATTTGTGATTAGATAACTGCAGATATTCACTCATGTTTCTTTTAAAGTAAAAATATAGTATATTCAAGTTTATATAGTACAGTTTTTAGGCAGCTAAGAGTGAGGGAAGGGGTTGAGGTGGTTGGTTACCGCCGGTAAATTGCATCTTAAATTCTGGGAAGGATGTATGGAAAATTTTGAAATCTAAAAGAGGGTCAGGGTGTGTCTTGTGGATTTTTAAAACAAAATACTTTGGAGGTGTCAGATTGAAATTCTGGAGGGAAGCCATGTTAAAAAAGAGAACTTTTCTGAGGAGAACTTGATTTTTGTCTAGGAGGGAGTTTTAAAATTTTGAGGTTAAAAGACCCCATCATACCTCTCCACTTTATGGATAGAAATCTGATTAAATAATCATGTTTTTGATTGGTGAACACGTTTTTTTGGTTTTTTGGTCATTTTTTTGGCCAATCATCTTTGAGTGATTTTTCATTTTCCTCGCAAAAGCTAACGTTTTGCCGGGCCCATACCTTTTGCCGAGCTTTTGCCAGCTAATTTCAGTTTAGCCGCGCCTTAGCTTTAGTACTAAGCCCAAAAAACCCTTTAGTACTAAAGCACTTTAGCTTTAGCTTTAGTACTAATGACACCCGTAGTCTCGACACATGTTCTCCAGGTTTTTAAGTCCTTCAGGCTGCTGATTAAAAAATTGAACGACTTTTTTACCATGTGATACGTAGTTTGGATTTGGTTGGTGTGTTTTCAGCTCAACGGCTTTTTTTAAAATCTACAACAAAGCTATAGTATAAATTGAAAAATGATACGCAATTCTTTAGGACCGATTGACTGACTGACTGACACCTTTATTTTTCGTTTGTAAACATTGGAAGTAATTCTTTTTTGCTAATTTTATTGTTGAATATAATTAGTTTAAGTATAGTTTTTACTATTTTGCCTTGAATTGAATTCCAAACTGTTTTTTTGTTGCAAAAATACGGTTTAAAACGGATGAGCATAGGAAAGTGACCGAGTGGGTTACTTCCCAAAAAAAGTAAAAGTGCCGACAACCGCCCGCTCCTTTTAAAAATTTGGAGTTATTTATAACACGAACACCAGTAGCCGCACTCATAAAGCGTGATTAACCAAGGATTAATCAAGGATTGTTGATTGGTTTGGCTTTTGCATTGGCTCACATAATAAAATTTAAATTGATAAAAGACTCAATTTCTTTAAATAATGATTAATAATTTACAATAAACTTAATAACATAATCAAACATACAGAAGAATTAAATTTTTATGAAATTAAACAAATAATGTGAACCAATGCAAAATCGAAATAATATTTTTTTAAATTTATTTTTTGTATTTCGAATAGAAAAATTAAAATATCATGTATTTAACTTTTTTCAAATATTCTCAAAATTTGACAATTATTTATATAAAACTACTTTAGTTAAACCAGTATATATACTTTTCAAGTTATAAAACATGACAAAAAGTCCAAAAAGCGCGTTTAAAGTCAGTTTTTATTAGCTTTTTAATCCTATTCTCTTGTCCTTGTCTTGTCTTGTCTACAAAAAAAGACGTCCATACTTAATCTTTGGTTAATCCTTGGTTAATCGCGCGTTAAGAGTGCGGCTACAGAAATTTGGAGGGTTTTAGTAAAACATTAATAAGTTTTTAATGCATTTATTGCATAGCTCTTTTAAAGTTCTTTTTTGTGCACTGTTCAATTATGACTTTTTTTAAAACGTCTCACAGTGTTGTGACCATGACTTCCTCCATAATAAAATTTACAGAAAATCGGTTTGACAGTTCGTGTCTGGTGTTTGGTTTGAAAAATGCAAAGAGAGTTATTAATAAATTATGGTTAATAAGTAATAAGCCTTTGCTTATTTGGTCAGCCGCTGAAGCTGACAGCAGACAAGATAATAAATAAATTTGATTAAAATCTAAATAGAGTGGGGACTTACGTTTTCATCAATATCACGCTCCGGTGTAAGCTGGAAGTAATCTCTGAGAATTTGTCTAAGGGTCATTTTCCGCGCCTCTGGAATTCGATCACCGGCTTTTAACAGCGCTAAAATAACCGTTCATAAACAACGTAATCAGTCTCAAGTAAAAGTCAATGAATATTGTATGGCACGCTAGAATTAAAAAAAACGATATTCTTTAATAAACATAAGCTAATAAGCTTTGTTTTAACTGCCGAAAAATTTTCAAAGCACTCACAGCTAAAAAAACACAAGTAAATACGACAACTAAAAACAACTAATACACATTAAAATTCATTTTATTAAGCAAAGCAATATCTTAAATATTTAAGGATGCTAAGATTTGTGAAATAAAAGAGCATTTTTCCACCGTTAAAAGATTTGACTTAGCCGATTTGACTTTATCAACTTTTGGTGGATAACGTAAATGAAAGATAAGTAATCAACAAGTATAAAGACGAAGACGAACCGTCAGCAGCTTTGGTAACTTTAAGGATGTCGGGAAACACAATTTCCTGCCGGTTCTTAGTGTCATGGAAGGGGGCGTCGCATTTCTTAGCCAAGTGCTGGGATAAAATTTGCTGAAAAAAATTTTACCGATTAAATTCGTTTTAATATCGCCTTAACGATGTTAGTACATGATAAATTTTCTTCCTTCTAGGTTATTTGGTAGTTTTTTAATTTTGCGAAATAAAGCTTCACAACGGCCAAAGTTATTATTAAGAAATTATAACGGAAAAGAACTAGAAGTACACGAACAAAACTCAAAACGATTCCAGCAAAAATATAATCATTAGCTAAACGTGTAATATCAGTCTTGAAGATAAATCTATAATAACATGATAGTTGATGCTGGTAGTAGCATCGTGATACAGCATGTGATGCTAATTTTAGTAAAAATTCTCTAGAATAAAAAAAGTTTACCCATGTCATAGATATGTGTGCAAATTACAAACAAAAGTTTATAATTACAATGACAGGGACGTCAAAGACTGGCAGGATAGGAATGTCATAGATATGTGTGCAAATTACAAACAAAAGTTTATAGTTACAAAAGAGAATTTACCTTAGCAAACAAGATTATATTTATCCAAAAAGAACGAAACAGATAAACACTTCAAATAATATAATCTAGCTCTGAGTAACTCTTAATCAACAGACCTTCAGATTAGCTAACAAGATCTTAAAAAGCCGACCAGAGTTTCCTTTTTTTGAAGTGCGAAACCTGGATATTAAATAAACATGTCAACGTGAGCATAATAGTCAGAAAAACATCATAATCTTAATACTATAGTAAGCGGCATCTACAAAGACCGCACGGAATATTAGTATATAAGCATTCATGTTTTTCATCAGGAGGAGTATTTTAGTCGAAACTCTGCCGGAGTCTGTGATACCTTTTTATTGTTTTGTAGTTTCGTAAACTTGTACATAATCTCTTGTAAATAAATTTATATTTTAAAATGGACCTAAACATTGTAACACCCAGACATTAGGTTCATAATAAAATAAATCGCGTGCTTACCTCAGAATTAGTTGCTTTTTCGTGACAGCTACGGCAGAGCAAGACTACATTTTTAGACTTCCGACTTTTTAAGGACACGGGAAAAAAGACTCTATACTGCCTCGGCACCACGGCTTTCCTGATTAATTCCCCTTTGGTAGCACAAACCACGCAGTGGTTTTCTTTTTTGACTGTATATAAATAATCCTCCGCTGAATGCGGTCGATCCTTGGGTTCGAAACGCAAACGAAACGTTAGCGATCCATCCTTAATCAAATAAAAAAGTAACCAACAGTCAACAATGTAAACTACATGTACTATTTATATAATCAGTTTGTAATATAAGGTGGAACTGTGCAAAACAAAAAAAAACCCACCTCACTACAGTTAAACTAACTACCATACTTTATTTTATAATACATAAGTCAGATAAACTAAAAGCCTAATCGAACACATGCAAAAAAATTACAGTGAGGAGTGAAAATAATTTTAGTGAGGAGTGAAGATAATAATCAGTTAAATTTAAATTGTGTACTTGATCTGATTCTGATCTTTCCTTGTTAATGATCGAACCTAAGTTATGTTCCTGATACCAATTCAATTTTTTCCTGGAGATCCTTGCAATGATTTCACCGTCAGGGGCTTCCAAAACACAATTATCGTAAGGAGTTTCAGTTTTCAAAGGTTTAATATTATATTGCGTTTTAGTTTTATTTTTTGCTGGTATTCCGCTGTGTAACCAAGAGTAAAAAGACAGTACTTTTAAATATATTAGTATTACTAAAATTATAAAGTATAATTTCAAAAATAACTAGGATGTCTAGACAGTTCTACGAGCATTTTAGACTGGCTAGTTTGCATTGGTGACTACTACTGCGGAATTTTTCGCTAACATCAACTAATTCGTACGTTATGGTATAAAAAGCCAAAAATGTGAAAATAACGCTATTATGTACTTAGTTATATTCTACCATCAAATATCATGCTCCGGAGCTTCAGTCACTTAAAGCGGAAAGAAAGCTGCTGAGTTTCGACCCATAAATAAACAACTTTAAGCTCATTTATAGTGTCTTAAAATGGCGCTCCCTGTTAAGTTATGACATTATAAATTTTAAAGACTAAAGTTAAAATCCTTCAGGCTGAAATTCAGTGCATAACCGCTCGCCGTCAGAAAGAAATAAAGAATGAACGCTTGAGAATAAAAATAATAAAAAAAGTTTTCAGAGATGATTTAACCAATTATTATTAAAATGCGTCAGGTGTTTCTCTCCACGTGATATTTTCCCGAAGAACGAGTGGTTACTTTACCACTTAGTCATTTTCACCCTGACAGAATTCATCTTTAGTTCACTCAATTTTATGAAATTGGATTTAGTGGGGTTGTAGAACTTGTAGAATTAAGCAGATGTGGATTTTCCATTAATTTGTTCGGATTTAACTAGATTAGGTTCTTCGTAATAAAAATAAACCAATTTAATTATCAAATTCAAATGAAATATTATTTTTTACAAAATTTTACGTGAATTAATACTGAGAGCACGTCGTCAAAAAAAGTGCCATTTTAATATTGATTCGAACAGTGCGCCATTAAAAATTATATATGTTGGCGTCGCTTTTAATATGAAAAATTATTTTTTCAAAATGTTTTATATTTTGTTGCTACAGTTATAATTATACCCATAAAAACTGCTAAAAAATAGAGCAAAAAAAACGATCTTTCCCTAGGCGCGGGCATATGTTTAGA
>JASAMX010004234.1:0-14687 GCA_030248175.1 Microlaimidae sp. YZB2_3 | reverse complement strand
GTGTAGAGCGATACGTTATATGTTGTTGTTGGTTAGTTTCGTATTGCTAGATTTGGTCTTTATACACAATCTTTGGTTTTGTATCATAAAGTTTGGCTAAGAGAATTAGTGGAGCAAGAGTTTTCTGTGATAAACCTGCTCTGTACTCTGGGCCCATATTTATTTATTATTTATTTATTTCGCATAAAAGCAGGATACACAAGGCCGATGTTACTTGGAACTAATTGCGCAACCAAATACTACATATAACAATATTTAACAAAGAATATTATCACAATGCAGTGTGTCTCAGCGGGGAATGATTCCGTATGACCTTTCAGTATGCAAGACATAAAGTATTTCCACTGCGCCACAGTATAACGGCAAATTGAACGAACCCTTTATCGCTTTTTTTGCCCACATAAGGCGTTGGTAACCTATTAACAGAAAGAAACAACAGACGCATTTGGAAAAGTTGGCGCCATAGTCCATAGCCATAGTGATAACAAATACGTTAATGATAAACAATGAAGTTTTATAAATTATTAAGACATAAGATTAAAACAATAAATTAAGATAAAAAACTTTTAAACAGTGTAAATTACTAAATTATTAATAATAAATTGTAGTTTGTAAATACGAACTTCAGTTTTTTTGAGCGACGTTATTCCTGAACGCAAGGTTTCCTATGATTTGTGTGTGTACGGGTTTTACCTGTCCCACAATCTAACTCTTACATACATATTACAGTAAACCCACAATTTGGGTCGTTTAATTTGCAGAAAACATTTTGTCGTGCGTAGCCGATTGGATGTTGATGTTCAGGTTAGTATTGGTACGCTCAGTAGTTTTTGCACCGTTGTGTTCCTACAACCAAAAGTCAATCTTACTTAGGTGATACTGAAGGGTTTTTTGTTATATTTCCGTTTTATTTATAAATAGAACAAGATTGCAATTAATTTAAATATTATGTGCATGAATTTCGTTAATGTTTTAGAAAATTTTTAATCAAAGAGGTATAAGAGCTGGTGCGGGAGCTCCAAAATCACGTCAAGATTTTAAGAACCATCAAAATGCCATATAGTGAATTTTTGGGATTTTCGCTTTGTGTTTAAAAACTGCATCAAATTTAGAACAAAGCACTATATAACCTTAAAATAACTTCTATTTAAGGCTCTAAATTGTTAATTTTTATGTTTTGATATATTCTTCAAACTTTGCAATGCGTTTAACTAAATGCGCATTTTAAGATTCCGTTAATTTCGGTCAGCTTAAAATTCACAAAAAAAAACTGTTTAACACGATTCGCACCATCATTTGTACGGGTGGGGTTACATAAAACATAATTTACTAGGTTAAATTGTGAATAGACCGGAAGGAATTTCTCAAAACTAATATAGAAACACATTAAAAAAGTCAGGTTATTTTCTTGGCGGAGAAATGGATTCATTTGGTGAATATAGTAAATATCAATGTCAACGGGGTTTTCTTTCCCCACGCAACACACCACTTACCACGATATAGAGTACCAATGCTACAAAAAGTTGTGAAAGTAAATTAAAACACAGTAAAAAAAGGAAAGAAAGAAACGAATGAACTAAGTTACATATATGTAGCAAGAACAATACGTAAGGATAAATTTGCAACCTTTAAAATATTTGTCTTTCGTTTTAGCAATGGTTATAGCCAGTTATTTCTAGGTGGCCGAAGTTAATGGAACGCGCCCTAAATTCGGCCACTATATAAACAAAGTTTAAGCCTCCACTGATTTCTAAGTGTAACAGGAATTTTTAAATTTGGCACTGGAATAACAAAAATAGCTGTCTTTTGATTTTTAGACCAAATCCTGGCTCGACTGGAAGAGCCAATAAAAAATATCCAAAAAAATTAAAAAAAGGTGGCTGAAATTAAGTCATTTACCCTATATTTTGTAAAAAGGTGGAATTAAAAAAAATTCTGCGCTCTTATTTGTTTTAAAAAAAAAGTCATAACCGTACAATTTTAACTGGTATTTTATGTCTGCATACTAATTTTAAGCGTCAGCCGGATATAATTCAACCATGAAATTCCTCCATTCCAATTTATCTCGACACCAAACAACATCATATTCAATATAAATAAATAAATAAATAATATAAATAACTTTTTAATGCGGATAATTCATCTGGAAAATACAGCTCAGCAAGCTCTAGAATTAAATACCATAAGCAAAAACTCTTCGTATCTGAGGTATACAGAGCCTTTTCTTTGCAAATCTTTTTCCTTGAACGCTTCTGTCAGAATTTGTATAAGTATACACACTTGAAGAAAATCGTCGAAATTGAGGAGCCCGGTGTGTGTGCGGTCAAACTTTCTCATTATTTCAGAGTAAAATTGGTCTAAATTTATTTATATGATTTGTTGCGAATTTGTGTATTTTACACAGTTGTATTGTTAAGCCGCATCTATAGGAGGCACTGAGACTTTTTTATTTAAAAAACAATTATAGCGTTTTGTTTGCGATATTTTTGCGTTTAAATAAGAAAAAATGCATTCATGCATTTATGATACAAAAAATGAAAACAACAATGAAACAAGGTTTCTAATTAATAGCTATTTTCAAAAGATCAATTAAGCGAAATGTTTAAAAAAATCTTACGACTTTCTATTAGTTAAACGAAAAAAATATAAATCAAAACATCGTTTAAAATTTTAATTCAACCGTTATTGATACGGTAAAAATTATATCGCCAAAATTCAATTTATTTTAATTTGTTGTAAAGAGCTTATGGCCCGGGATTTCGGGATTTGTTTTAGTCTGCAGATTAGATAATTTTAATAGTTAACCCTTTATTGCATCACAGTGTTAATTTTCTTGTAGTGGCAACTGCGACTTTTTTTTTGCACTCAATACTGATTTATTTGCACCGCGATTGCGTTAGCACTGCAAGTCTGTCTACGCAACCAAAAAAAAGACCCTGGTAGTAATTTTAAATGAATTAAAATACTTCGAAAGTCATAGCTTTGAAACGTTAAAAAGACATTTATTTAATTTTGTAGAAATCAAAAAATTGACATCTTAACGTAAAAAACACGGCTTTTGCTTATTTAAACGTCATATTTTTGATTCAATTCGTCTTTTTTTTTGTTGTGCAGCCAGCGCCAACCTCGCAGTGGTAAAATAATCCCAGTGCGAACAAAGTAGTATTGAGTGTAAAAAAAGTCGCAGTCCAACCGTAAGAAAACTAAAACTGTGTTAAAAATCGCAGCGGGGGAAAAACTATCAGAAATTGGCGGTTTTTCTGGGAAAAGTCGCACACTCTTGTGCATGTGCGACTTTTCCAGAGCAAAATTTTGGTCAAAAATTTAGTGTCCAGTCCGAAATTCTGTTGAGTATATATTTGTGCTAATATAGAACACCATTTTCGTCTATTTATACAGTGAGACAATTTTTGACATTACATTTTTTTTTAATTTGTTATAAAATTAAAAATACTTTAAAAAAAATAATAAAAAAGAAAATATAAAAACCTGAAAAACTCCAGCCGGATTTGCTAAGCGCAGCTTTCATTTCGTTTTCATCTATATTTCCAGATTTGTCAGTATCGATAATTTGAAAAGCTTTTGTCCATTCCTTAACCAATGTTACAAAATTAAGGTTATGGGTTGAGTAAGGAATACAACAATTATTCCAATTCGGTTATTATTGTTTATTTCAGTTTTGGTTTGAAAACGCCGTATTTTGCACAAGAAATAGAAGAACAAAAATTGATTACAAACATTTTTTGGGTTTTTTGGTAATTTAGAAATATTAATACCTTACATAAAATTAAAAAAAACTTAAATCAAACTTTATTTCTTTGGGTTTCTTTTGGGTTCCTTTTAGTCGCAATAGTCATATCTTAAACCCTTTTTGATTTTTGAGTTAAATAGAAACGTGATAATACGCAAATGAAAACCGCGACACCGTTGCTTAACAGTAAACTATAGGTCTTGGTCCTTTTTGGTAGTAGCAAAAATATATAATATAGAAATAAAAAAATATGGAACTCAATAATTACAGAGTTGTCACTATTTGAAATTAAATATATGAAGGAATTTTGAATCTTGTGAATATAACAAAATAAGAAATATTTATGAATTCATTTTTACAAGAGTAATAATAAATGAAGAAAATTTAAGCCAAGTAATTTAAAAAGTCTATATTATTTTAGAACCCTAATTAGGGCACGCCCTATGATGCCTCATCGACAATAAGACGGAAACTTATTTTTTATTTACAATTCAAACGCACTAAACATCAAAAAGGGTTAAACAGTCTAAATTTAAACCTTTCCGAGGTTCTGCTTTATGATTGAAATATTGATTTGATTTGTTATAAATTTTGTAAATATACAAAAATGCTTTTTACTAATTTCTTCTTTTTTTTTATTTTACAATGTGTCCCAGAAGAACACTTTTTGATATAACAACTTTGTATATTTTTATTTTTGGATATTAGATTTTTACCTCTACATAATTCCAGAGATCCTTGAATTCATTAAAATCAATTTCGCCATTTCCATCTTTGTCAAACAGATCTGTATATATTGGAATTATTAAATTATACACAAAGTACCAAACCAAAAATATACACTAATTTTAATATTGATAGCTTAGCATTGAATCTATGATGTAAATGAGCAAAGTTTTATTCCAAATACAACCACAATTTTTTTTGTTTTAATGTGTTTTTCTGTGTTTCGGTTTTCCAAACTATCGTTATATATTGGTATTTTTATTTTATAACATTAGGTCATAAGATAACATCCTTAGTTTTTTAATACTAGGTAAACTGTGTTTCAGTGTTTATTTGTATTTGTCATTTTATTGATTTATATGTTTTGTGGATGTGTAATTATAGTTGATATATTTTTGTTTTTGAGCTGCTGTTTGCAGCTCGATGTGATAAGTGGGTTAATAAAAGGATAAAATAGGAATTTTTAAGCTAAAACAACTATTTAAGTAGAAAATATGATCATGCATGATTTATACTTTGTCCCAAGTTTACAAACGACAAAATTCAAAGAGATGGTTTTGAACTATTCAAAAGTATCTTTTTCGTTTTTTTTTTTTAATTTAGTAAACTTAATTTCAGCCATCGGCATGTTATTGTTGCTATGCCAGTTAAATGAAGAAATGAACTGCGCAGGGCTACACTGATAGATGACATGACGATCTAGTCAACAAATACGCAGTTTCATAATTTTACGCATTGCAAAAACAACAACCGGTGGCCGAAATTAAGGCCTGGCCGAATTTAAGTCCGTTACCCTAATGGTCACAACTTTCGTAAAAAAACTTAATAAAAGAAATTACTGATTAGCAGCATGACTGTTTTTATATTAAACCGCGTTGGTGTGTTATTGCACAAGGCTTTTTGGAGTTCAATTTCATCGATCATTCCGCTCCGATCTGTGTCCACCTGTAATGAAAGATTAAGTTATTAGCTGCAATGTACTCGACAGTATTAGTATGTCACGCTCCTTCAAATGTACTATAATTTATTTTCTAATAAATGTTAATTAATTTTGTGTATTTTGTATAAAAACCACATTCCTTTCTCAAATCTGGGATTTCGCTCAAAAGACAAGCTGACCTCTTCCAGACCATTTTTTTGTACCGCCTCGTTGCATACTTGATGTTAACTAAGATGCCAAAACTAGATAAATATCAATTCTTCCTTTTTCCAGCCGATAGACAAAACATCCACCAAATCTCAACCCACGTGCGATCCACGCCTTAATATTTCCAAGGATATCATATGAATTGCACATTATTCGATTACAACAAAAAGGGTTACAGTTCGTCTAGATTGCTGCGACGGCGTTCTAATATGCATTACCACTCTGGCAGCCAGTGTGGACTTAATGAGTCGCAGTGGATACCTTTAGACTTTTCTGCGACTCATTTTAAAAACGTAGCAAACGTTCTGAGGGATATAAAGTCTGCTCATAGCTGCAAAGACTACGCGAGATTTTTGAGTCATTCTGTAATAACACTGCTGATGAAGAGGTTTGCAAAATTAGATAGATAGATAGATAAGATTTATTTTCTAGTAAGTACATACATACTATAGGTTACAAAATGGCAACCCAGTTGGGTTACACAGAAAAAAACACAAAAATAAAAAAATACAAAAATAAACATAAATACATCATAAATATCACAACAGAGGTCCTGGCTAACTAGAAAAGAATGACTAAAGGCTTTAATTTTAAAGCTTTTGCTTAGTCATTTTTAGGTTAATTTATCTTTGTTTTATAAAGAATTTTTAAAAATATGTAATGATTTAGCGTCAACTTGACTCTGATTTAGGGAATTCCATTTATTTTGTACTCTGTTAAAAAAGCTATATTTTCTGCAGTTAACTCTAGATTGCTCAATTTTAATTTTTTTTTTGAATGTCCTCTGGTGTAATTTGTGTGAAGCGTAAAATATTTGTTGGCTTTTAAACTGACATGGTTGTTTAGAATTTTATATGTTTCAATTAAATCAAACTTTTCTCTGCGTTTTTCTAAGGTCTCAAGATTTAATATCCTTAATCTATTCTCATATTCTGTGTCTTTTATATTGCACTTTCTCAAAACCCGTTTAGTAAAAGATCGTTGTACTTTTTCCAGAATATATATATATATCTTTTTTCATGTATGGATTCCACACTACACTTGCATACTCTATTATAGGACGTACAAAACTTTTGTAAGCAGTAAGATAGTTTTTTAATGAATGAGATTTAAAACATCTAAAAATTAGATTAACAGTTTTCATAGCCTTGCTTGCTATGAAAATTGGCAACAACAACAAATCTTAGCGGTCACACTTCACACATTTCGCCCAGATCCTTGCGCATCAAATCGCTTATAGGAAATTGCAGTTAGAGAATAACTTTGCTTTCGACGCATGCGGCGTGGAGATGAAATTTTCAAAGTTAATTTTTATAAGTTTAGCTAAACCAAACGAAATTTTAAATTGACTTTTAAGCGAGCAAAAATTGTTAATCGAACCCAAACAATAATAATAATAATTTATAATTTTCTAATTAATTGCGCGAATAAATTACCCTATTTTATTAGATATTAAGGCATAGACAAAAGCTCAAAAATACATTAACCAAAGAGATCCTTAAAATTGAGCGAAAGCAAAGAGTTCTTTAGTATTAAAAAGTTATAGAAAAATTAACCCAGAGAAGAAGTAATCCAGCGGACGAAGGAGAACGCAGCCAAAAGAATCGGTAAGTCACTTTTGATTAGCTAGGTTTTTGCCTCGGAGTAGATACTTTGTGTCACCTCTCGGTTAACCTATCTCGAATCGCGCAGTTATACAGTTATTATAGTTTAAGTTTAGAATTAAGTTATAGAGCCTAAGAACCTAAGTAACGCTACTTTACCGTATCGCAAGTTTTATAAAGACGCTTCTACTTCGGAACTCTGATGCATATACGGAAAGGTAGCCGTTATCTTGCAAGTACAGTAATAGTCGCTTTGTAAAAGT
Source organism: Microlaimidae sp. YZB2_3 (assembly GCA_030248175.1). NCBI lineage: Eukaryota > Metazoa > Nematoda > Chromadorea > Desmodorida > Microlaimidae > Microlaimidae sp. YZB2_3. The sequence continues at coordinate 7,196 of JASAMX010004234.1, read as the reverse complement.
CGAGGTTGTAGCGCAGGGTCAGAACGAAAGTCTTGCATACTGAAAGTTCTTGGATCGAGTCCTGAATAAGACAAACTACATTGTAATACTGTTAAGGCCCGTTCACATTTATGCACGATGCACGATGCACAATGCATTAAAACTCCAAAAATAGGTGTTCACACTTACGCACAATGCACGATGCACAATACACAATGCATTATCGGACTTGGAACGGCGTTCCAAGTTTTGTGCGAGTAGCAGCGCGCTTCGAAAATTTGTACGCACTTTTTCGCAAAGTACATACGTTGAGAACTTTTCTGCTTTAAAAAACGAATCAAATAATAAATATTCTTGAACAAACGACTTCACATTTTATTATACAAAAAATTTAAAACATATCTTTTGTGTTTAAACAAATATAAAACATAATTCTATGCAAAAAATAAATACAAAAAGAGTGTTTTTAGAACTATATTTTGGCTTTTTTTAGCTTTATTGACTAATATTCAGGATTGTTTATCACAAAATCGGTCAATTCGAGTTTTTTGTCAACTTGGATTTGCAGCAACGCTATTCATTGTTAGGTTTCGTTTTTTAATAAGAGAAACAAGCTTTTAAACGGTATTTAACAATATTTTTGGCTGAAAATTCGTTTTAATGCATTATCCATTGTGCGTAAGTGTGAATAGGTACTATAATGCATTATGCATCGTGCATTGTGCATTGTGCGTAAGTGTCGGCCTTTAAGGTTTATTAATATTCTTATTTGTAACATTTGGTTACGCAATTAGTGCTGAGTAACATCGGTCTTTCGTATCCTGTGTCACCACCACAAAAAACTTTTAACTATAATTTTTTTGCCCGGCTCGTATTGGCAAAACCACTAAAGGTGCATATATCACTTATCCCATCCTACGCATAACCAAATTATTATGTTGCACAATAAATTATAGATTTTCTATTTATATTTTGTCGTGAGACAGTCAAACAAGTCCAGACTGAGATTCCAGCGGTGCAGGAAAGTTAAACCTGTCGCAAGAATTATGCGGGACTCCTAGAGATCTAATTAGAGTTTGGGTTGAGGGTTAGTTTTTATTGATGTATTTTATCAAATATTCTGTTTTAAAGCTCCATTTTTTCTGATTTTTTACTGGTATCTGGACGGTCGCTATTAATAATATAAATGAAACAGTATTTTCTAAATTTTTATACCCTCCACTTTTGATCACATACTGATTTGCAAAAAAAGAAACTCCTTGGTCTTGCAGTGTTTTTTATAAATAGATATAAGTTATGCTCGAATATGCTCATTGATTCTCTCGTAGTTTACCTAAGGACATTAGCTGTAAAAAATGTTTAAAGCATAGAGCAGAAAAAAGGGTTTGTTTGGTTCAAGTAAATCTTATATTGTCTAGCGCGGTGCCGCGGGGCAAAATTGCCTTGTGGCGGTCCTGCGCCACCCATGAAATAAATCCCGTCAACCATAAGTCCATAAAAGAATTATTTTACTATTTCATTTAGCCAATAAAGTCTGAACAAAAATATTGATTCTAACTGTTATTTATTTTTAACGTTCAATGTTACTTTTTTTCTTTTAAAAATAAATAATTGGACTTGGTTTTTCGGCAGAAAACCTTAGTATCCAGTTTTCTTTTACGACCCGGGTTAACATATTTAAAACACTTGTAGTTATATATAGGCACCTTGCACTGGAACTCGGTTTATACATGAAGTATGCAACAAAAATAGGAAGTCACCATGATGGATAATTACCGTATCTCCTACTTATCTTTCGTAGTATGCAGATCAACGGATGGAAAGCGCGCGAAATTTCGATCGGTTGATCTGCATACTATGAAAAATAAGTAGGAGATACAGTAATTATCCATTATGGTGACTCGCTATGTTTATTGCATACTTCATGTATAAACCGAGTTCCAGTGCAAGGTGCCTATATTAAAAGGGTGAATGTTAACAGTTTACATAAGTTTTATTTATTAAAAAAACGGTATTAGTGCTGTATAACACCTCCAGTGAGATAAGTAAAATTTTGCATTCGCATATATGTATTTATTTAAGGCGGATATGGATATGACTATGGCGATTGGCGCTCATCGGTCGTTTTCCAGATATTAAAGAGAGAGTTTGGAAAGCTCCATACAAAATCGACTTTTTTCATTATTTTCACTTCTAATTTTAAGCGTATTTGCGTTTATATTATGTGTTTTTTTTGGTTATCAAATAAAAATATATATTTTTGTGCAGCTTTTAATGTAAAGGTTCGGACTACGGTGAGGGGTCCGTAAAATAAACCTATCCAGTAAAAGGTATTAATCCATTTGTGAAGTAGGTTATGATATTCATGGACAGGCCATGTATGGACGTTTAGCTAATAAATAAAAATGATTTTTTTTTTTTCAAAAAGTGTCTTGTTGTTTTTATAAGGTCGCCAAGCACGGTTTTTTCATCTCAGGTAAAAGTGATGATGGTTTTTTAAATATTTAAAAACACAACGTTAAATGAAAATTTATCATGAAAAAGTTTTGCTTGATTTTTAGGTTTTTCTTAGGCACAGGTTTTGCTGTTTACGCTTAGGTTTAGGTTTTGCTTAGGTTTAGGCTTTTGCTTAGGCTTAGATTTTGCTTAGGCTCAGTCTTTTCCTTAGGCTTAGGTTCAGGCTTAGGCTTAGGTTTCACTTAAGCTTAGCTTAGGCTTAGGTTTTTGCCTAGGCTTAGCTTAAGGCTTAGGTTTTGCTTAGGCTTAGGCTTTTTGCTGGTTCCGAGCAATCTCCCAACAAAAAGGGTGAATCTCCCAACTGTGGAATCTCCCAACAGTTTGTGGAAAGTCCCAACAAATTCAAAAAATACGTTTGCAACAAACACCATTTTATTTTTTAGTCAATTAACACTATAATTAATAAAAATATAGCATTAAATTTTTTATTCAAAAAACTGAGTACCTAAGCCTAAGCAAAACCTAAAAATCAAGCAAAATTGTATTATGGTAAATTTGTATTTAATGATGCTTTTTAAACTGAAGAGTAAAAACTTTATTTTTTTCCTAAGCCTAAGCAAAACCCAAAAATCAAAAAAAAAATTCTCATTGGGGTGGAAACTTGCATTTTTGAAAGTACGTTTACAAAATTGCATAATTCCATTTATCATTCATTTAATGCATTTATTTATTTTCGGTTGTTTAAAATTATCGTGTTTAACACCGGTTTTGCAAACGTATTTCTAATATTTGAACTGTTGGGAGATTCATCGATAAGTTGGGACTTTCCACGTTGGGACTTTCCTCAGTTGGGACTTTGCCCGATACCTTTTTGCTTAGGCTTAGGCTTAGAAAAAATCTTTCTAAAGCTATGGTCAAAAATCGGTAGAAATTGCAGTTTTGTAATTGTGTGAGGGATTTTGAACTCCCCCTTTAATATCTCGAGAACGGCTATTAACCGCTAATTATCAGGGTGATATTCAGATTCGGTACCATAAATAATATATATTTTTATGCAAAATTTTAATTGCTGCATTAAAAAGAATTTTAAAATTGATTTTTCAATGTTTATAGAAGTAGGATAGTTTTCTGTCCATACTGGTATGTCCATGGGTTTGTATAAAACTTTAGGTTACAACAAAAAACTGCGGACAAGTTAAATGTGTGTCCTTAAAAATCCATATTTTAAAAAAAACTTCCTTCTAAAACCATGGTCAAAAATTGGTAAAAATTGCAATTTTGTATGGGGGATTTTGAACTCCCCCTTTAATATCCCAGAACGGCTATCAAGCGCCAATTATCATGGTGATATTCAGATGCGGCACCATCAATAACTATATTTTTGTGCAACATTTTAGTGAACGTTGTGGAGGTCTTATACTGCAGTTGTACCAAAAAACTCACGACTAAAAAAATATTCTGAAAGAAATTCGAATCTCCAGAGAAAATTGCTCTCGCGCCCGGGGGGAAATCGCCTTTTTCTTGCTCTATTCTTACGGCATTTATCACGGCTAGTATCTACTTATTAAAAACACAACTCACGGCTTGAAAAACATTGTAAAGGAAATTCGTATCTCCAGGGAAAATTGATCTCGGTGGTGGTTGGCGTTGGCTCCGTCGTGACCGCGGCCCCCGGCCGTGTCTATCACCCCTAGAAGGTTTGGTATCAAAACCCGGTTTTTTACGGCATATAAACTCACAATCAATATAAGATTAACATGACTCCAACTCATAACGTTTATAGTTTTTGTGTGTTAGATAAAAAGAGCAATATTTACAAGTATTTTACGACGATTCTGATTCACTTTGTCGTGGTAACGAGAAAATACTACGCTGTTATTCGAGAAAACTGAATTTTTTCGAGCAAAAAAAAATTAAGGCTGGTTTATACTTATGACAAAACGTCCTTTGGACAATTTTAAAAAAGCCAAAACGTCCTTTGGACAAGCCAAAACGTCCTTTGGACTTTTTCCTTTGGACGAAGTATGACAGCTACTAAAAATTTGTCCTTTGGGCAAAGTCCAAAAGACAAAATCCAAAGGGAAAGTCCAAAGGACAAAAAGTATGAACACGTTGTCCTTTAGATTTTGTCCTTTGGACAAAGTCCAAAGGACGTTTTTACGCTGTATTTGTCCTTTGGACAAAGTCCAAAGAACTTTTGTCCTTTGGACTTTGTCCAAAGGACGTTTTGTCATAAGTATGAACCAGCCTTTACACGCACTAAAAATTTTTAAATTTACGACTTTTTAATTTGAAACAGATTTTTTCAATTAATCCTTGAATTTTTCTAATGATTTTCTTAGCGCATCAGTACAAGTTGACACCATTTACGAACTGTAGAATATGGTAAAGTGAAAAATCAATCGATAATTATTAATCGATAGTTTTAATCTATAATTGTTAATCGATAATCGATATTTGTTAATAGATAAGCAATAATAAATTTTTAATCGATAATCGATATTTGTTAATACATAGATAAATCAATAATAAATAATTGTTAATCGATATTTGTTAATCGATAATCAATAATAAATAACATTAATCGAAAATTGTTAATTGATAATCGTTGACACCCAACCTCCGAGAATGCGGACGTTTTCTTTGGGCTGACGTCATACAGCGATACGCCATTCCCGTCCTTTCCGCACAACCTACCGCACGTCAAATATAAAAAAAGTATAAAATAAAGCCGATTATTTATTGGCAGTCTTATTAAAAAACCCGGGTGGTCTCTCCGCCGTGGCCACTCTGCGCGGCGTGTCCTGAAAATCTCCTTGACAATGGGCGTGCAAGGTTTTTAAGTTCAATAGATACCAGAAACCTTGAGCGTTCACTGTCTGCCGGATGTTTGGGTAAACTGTAAATTCCACCGACACCGACCAAAATCTACCGTAATCTACCGTAATTTTTAGTATTATGTAAATTTTATTCTAAGCCTAAGCCTAAGCCTAACCTGCACATCAATATATTATTTGCGTAAATTTGAGGCGGTGTCGGTGTCGGTGGAATTTACAGTTTGCCGATGTTTGTGACACACCGGACGTGCCGACGCGGGGTGTGGGCACGCCGAGAATGGCCACGCCGGCGAGGCCACAGAGCGGTTTCGTGAATAACAATAAAAGCTGATTATTATGATTTATTTTTCTCCATTTTTGGGTGGCACAGGATAAAATTTAGCACTAGCATTGTAATCTTTCTTGGATAAACAGGCGCCAAGAAACTGCAATGAAGCTGAGAAACCATATTGCTGATATTAATAAGACATTTGGACTCGGTCTACTTGGGACTGGGACCGTTTTTTGTTTTTAGTCCAGTTTAGTAGTTAGTGATAAGAGAAACTGTGGAACCCCCGGAACCGGAATTGAGATTTTCCAAAAATCCAGAACAGGAACCGGAATTCCAAATTTTGCCCGGAACATCCGGAACCGGAACTGCCCATCGCTACAGTTTAGACATCAAGTAACTCACCGGTTAAAAAACAGGGTGAAACAGGGTGACCCATAGTTTATTTTTCCCGTGTCTTTTCCATTGACCAAACCAGAAAATCAGAGACTTGTCACGGTAAAAACCGGTCCCAGTCCTAAATGAATCGAGTCCAAAAGTTTTATGAATACAAATATTATACCAGCTTGTATTCGATACCAGGTAAAGAGTCTAAGGAAGTCCGTCTAAGCTCATCTCTATTCATTTTTACCCAATACAAACACGACAATAAGGCAAGTATGTAGTGGATCTACTTACAACTGAACGATTTTGACGATTTGGGTTAAAAACATAGATGAACACGGTGAAAAAGCTAGGGGGGTGTTTACCCCGGGTAAATGAAATTTCAAAATCTAGGAGGGTGTCCTAGGGGGGTCGACCCCCCCCCCCCCTAGCTTTCTAGGTGGGGTCGACCAGGGATGGAAGATTTCAAAACCTAGAAGGGGGTCAGGTGGGGTCCGATTTCCGAAACAAAATACTTTTAAACCATTAAATATTTAATAATAGTTTTTTTATAAGATAATACTACATTTTATTAAAAAAAAGCAATATTTAGGTATAAAAAAGGGTGTAAAAACATGAATTTGTGTTAAAAATTCACGTTTTTGCAATAAAATTAAGTATAAAAAAGTACTTAAAATTTTCTCGAGAGGGGAGGGGGGGTCAGATTTCAAAATCTAGAGGGGGGTTAGGGGTAAAAAATTTGAAAATTTGGGGGGAGGGGGGCCCTGGATTTTTCTAGGGGGGCCCCCGAAATTTCGAGGCTAGGTGGGGTGGACCAGACCCCACCCCTTCCCCCCCACTTGTTCATCTATGGTTAAAAACCATTAGCACCTAAAGAAAATGAAGAGGTGAACAACAAAAACATGCTGACATGCAGAATCGTTAAAAATTCGTCATAAGTTTAAAAATTAGGTTTTCAAAAATAGATTCTTTTTCTATTTTTAAATTTGCACATGTATGTAACATTTAAAGTTAGAGTCGCCCAGGCTGAAATTAAGGGCGTAACCGCTTTCCGCCAGGAAGAAATAAACGATAAACGCGTGAGCAAAAAAATAAATAAAAATAAACTCGAAAAATTGTGCGGTAATGACGTTTTTTCTTAAAAACAAATAAGAACGCAGATTTTCACAAAATATACAAAAATTAACCAACTTCAGCCCTTAAAAAATATGCATTTAGGTTCCAAATTAAGTAATTATAAATAATTATTAAAATACAGTTTTTAATCTTTG
>JASAMX010004233.1:0-11976 GCA_030248175.1 Microlaimidae sp. YZB2_3 | reverse complement strand
TTCGTCAAATTGCGAAAAGATTATAAAGATATAGATTACATTAAATATCGCACGCATGATGGGCAAACTATGCATTTTAATTTCAAGCATTTACTGAGAAAATATCAAAATGCAAGTTTAAAGATTGCATCAGTTTTGATTTATTAGTTTTTTGTGCTTTTTTAAATATATAACAAATATTTAAATAATTATTATACTTTGATTAGGTAATGAACTAGGTATTAAATGGAATATTTAATAAAATCTTTTATTTTTAATAAAAAGGTAAAACTCGTTTTTTATAACCTTTTTCATTCTCTAAAAATTTTTTTTTGTTTTTTAACAATAAAAAAAGTTTAGGGTAGCTCACATTTCTGCGTTGGACATACTGTTAATATAAAACATAGGTTTTTTTCTTATTCATAGTTTGTAATTAAAATCTTTAGTTTAACCAAGGCTCAGATTTTTGCTTCACGCAGCTCCACTTGACTCAGCTTCTAAAGTTTCAGGCTCCGGGGCCACGCCCCCCTAACCAGGGGTCCCACCAGCCCCCCTAATTTCCTCCCGGAGATTTTGAAACATCATCCATCTCGGGGTAAGCAAGAAGAGCCCCCTGTTAAGTCGGACCGCCATCTCACCACAATTCTTAGGTGGTTTCAAAACAAAACTTATACATATTCATTAAAATTTCATACGATTTAAAATATCAAATTTTGTTTTTTAAAAATGTGAATAAAGGGAAACAAAACTTTATAAAAAAAATTTCTGCCTTTGCGTAACACTTTTTATATACCGCCAAAAATATCTACCTTGAAGTTAAATGTCCTGTTGAGCTCAGTTCTCACTTTCTCTCTCTCATGTGCGCATATATATTTATCTATTTACCTTTGTACCTGCAATTTAATAAATCCTTATTTTTTTTTGCACCACCACAACATACCGCAAGTCGAATGGCCAGGTCGTGTAGCCGCTTTTCTTCTCACCAGCAACTGCATTTAATTTTTCAAATCGCTTAGCAATTAAGCACCAGAGAGGAGCGCTTCCGACGAACACCATACTAAAAAATCGAAAAATCTAAATACAATCTTACTCCGTTAATTCAAAACAAACAATAATCGAACGGTACACAAAAATACATTTGTGCCTACGAATACAGTAACGGAAAGTTCGGGACACTATGCATAGCTACAAAGTAATGAGTAAGTATCACTGATTTATGAGAATTTAATTTGTCCATTATTAAAATTTGGGTCCGGGTCACGGTTACTAATATTATTTGAGTCGCAACAAAATTTGCCACTTATCTCATAACTTTCGACTTATAAAAAACGTGACACTTAACAAAGTTAACCATGAAAAGATATTGCGAAAATTATTTTAAAAAGTAGTGATTTTTAATTTTGGGTTGTGGCAACTATACTTATAAAAATTATATATTTTTTAAAACCTTCTTATTATTGTTAAATTATTATTTTAAATGTTCATAAGCATTATATCTTCTAGGTTTTATTGTCACTACATGACTATTTTTGTATAAAATCTAAACTTGGGCTGAAAATAAAGAGCCAAGAATCTAAAAATTTTCTCATGAGATACTTTTTTCAATCTATATATTGGAATACATTATGAACGTTTATTAAATGCCTAACACTGCAATAATTTTTTTATTTGTGTTTTTATAGGAGGCAAGAAGGGTACTTAAAGAATGTTTTTTTATATATGATGATTTTTTATTCTCTTACTGCACTTATAAAATTATGCAACATACGGCTCTTGATAGAAATACCACGCAATTAAAACCAGCAAAACGCGGTATTTAAGATAAGTTATCTTTTTAATTTAAAGTATTTTGAAACTAACTTGAATATGAGACAAATTTCTATTTGCTCCAAGTCGCATACACTGAACGAGAGGTCGTTTAAGAGAACGTATCTCAATGTGTTTCGATAGGGACGCTGATTAAGTGATGGCCAAATCACTCATGATATATTTTACTTAGATTGTAACCTTTTGTTGTTGAACTATGTTAAACTGTTATACTTTAAATGTATACTTTAACGCAACATTTTTAAAAAGTTTAACAGAGTTTTATTCGTCTAAAACCTCCGTGTAATTTTTTCTTATATTAGTATTCCTTTAAGAAATGAATATATTTTTCGTAAAAAACATTATTGTTCAAAATACGTTTAAATTGAAATTTTGAAATCGAATAAACAATGCACATTTTAAATATAATGTATTGAACTGTAATTATAATTAACATTTTTTAGAGCATATTCTAACAAAATTCAGGGGCACCGTCACCTCAGCACAACGAAGGTTAATTTACACTAGTCCGATTGATGCAGTATTAAAAAAGGAGCTACTTTGTGATACAAAAATTTGTTTTTGACAGTGCTTCTTCAAATTTAATCCTAACAGAATGTATGCGCAGTGGTGTAAACGGTGAGGGGTCGGAAGAGTCCTTTATATAAGGAAAAAATAGACTCTTCTGACCCCTCACCGTTTACGCCACTGCGCATACACATTCCTGTTGATTTAAATTTGAAGAAGCACTGTCAAAAACAAATTTTTGTATCACCAAAGTAACTCCTTTTTTAATACTGCATCAATCGGACCCAAATTTTAGAATGTGGTGACTTTCGTCTATCTAAAGTGACAGTGCCCCTGGCCCTAAAATTTGTTGACATGCTCTAAAATGTTAATTATAATTTTAGTCAATGCATTATATTTAAAATGTGCATTGTTGTTGGTTGTTTTTTTTTTTTTTTTTTTTTTTTCTTTCTTTCTTTTTTTTTTTTTCTCTTTTCTCTTTTTTCTTTCCCTCTTCCCCCCTTTTTTCCCCCCCCCGTTTCTTTTCCCCCTCCCCCCCCCCGTTTTGGATCTGCCCCCGTTTTACCCGGGGGGGGGGGGGGTGCGGTTGGTTAATATTCAATTCAATTTCAATTTAAACTATTGAACAATAATGTTATTTACAAAAATATACTTCGGTTTACTAAAGGGATACTTAATTATAAGAAACGCACGAAAAAATTTAACACCAATTATAACTCTGTTAAAACTTTAAAAATGTGGCGTTAAAGTATTGCGTTAAAGTATAACAGTTTAACATAGTTCAACAACAAAAAATTACAATCTAAGTACAATATATCATGTTTTCAGCGTATGATTCGCCGTATTTAATAGCATCCCTATCAAAACACATTGAGATACGTTCTCTTAAACCAAGTGTCTGCGTTCAGTGTATCGACTTGGAGCGAATAAAATTTGTCTCATCCACATTCAAGTTAGTTTCAAAATACTTTAAATTAAAAAGATTATTATGTTTTGTCTTAAAATCGCGTTTTGCTGGTTTTAAATTAGTAGCTTTTATTGTTTATTTTCAAGCGGTATGTTGCATAACATAAGCGCAATAAGAGAATAAAAAATCGTGGTGTGTAAGAAAATAGTCTTTAAGTACCTTTGCTTGCCTGCCTATAAAGACACAATAAAAAATTATTGCAGTGTTAGGCATTTAATAAACGTTCATAATGTATTCAATATATAGACTGAAAAAAGTATCTCATAAGAAATTTTTCCAAGATTCTTGGCTATTATTTCAGCCCAAGTTTAAATTTTATACAAAAATAGTCATGTAGTGACAATAAAATTCTAAAGATGCATGCTATGAACGTTAAAATAATAATTTAACAATAATAAGAAGGTTTTAAAAAATATATAATTTTTATAAGTATAGTTGCCACAACCCAAAATTAAAAATCACTATTTTAAAATAATTTCGCAATATCTTTTCATTATAGATGTTGACTTTGTTAAGTGTTCACGTTTTAGTTTTATTTTTGTAGTGTTTAAAACGAAAGTATGAGATAAGTGGCAAAGTATATTCGACTCAATAATTGTAGTGACCCGTGACCCGGACCCCAAATTTTAATAATGACAAATTAAATTCTAGTAAAATCAGTGATACTTACTAGTTACTTATAAGCTTTGTGTGCGTGGTGTCCCGAACTTTCCGTCCCGTATTCGTAGGCACAAATGTATTTTGTACCATTACGAATATTGTTTGTTTTGAATTAACGGAGTAAGATTGTATTTAGATTTTGGATTTTTTAGTATGCAAGTGTTCGTCGGAAGCACTCACGATCTCTGGTGCTTGACTGCTAAGTTAAATTTAAAAATCAATGTGCAACTGCTAGTAAAAGAGAAGCAGTACGACCTGGCCATTCAACTTGCGGTAGGTTGGTATACCGATAAGGATTTATTAAATGGGTGCAGGTGCAAGGGTGATAATATATGCGCACATGAAGAAATAAATACTTGAGCTGAGACAGGACATTTAATTTAACTTGAGGTAGACAGTGTTTTGGCGGTATGTAAAAAAGTGTTACGCGGAGGCGGCAAAAATTTTTATAAAGTGTGTTTCCCGTATTCACATTTTAGTCAACAAAATTTGATATTTTTAATCGTATGAAATTTTAATAAAAGTGATTTATAAGTTTTGTTTGAAAACCACCTTAAGTCCATAGATGAACACGGTCCCCGAAGCTAAGCAGGGGGGTCTTTTCTTTACTTTACCCCAGATAGATGATGTTTCAAAATCTAGGAGGAGGGTCCTAGGGGGGCTGGTCGAACCCCCCTGGCTTTTTAGGGGGGTCGACGTGGCCCGGAGTGGAAAATTTTAAAAGCTAGTGGAGGGTCAAGTGGAGTCCAATGTTTGAAGCAAAATACTTTTAAACCATTAAAGGTTAAAAATTTAATTACAAACTATGAATAAGAAAAGACCTATGTCTCATCCAGATATTTTAGTAAGAGTTCTGTTAATTTATGTCCAAGACGCATGTAAGCTACTAAACTTTTTTATATTAAAAAACAAAAAAAAAATTTTTAAATAAAAAAGGTTATAAAAAACGGTGATTTTTACCTTTTTATTAAAATAAAAGATTTTATTAAATATTCCATTTAATACCTAGTTCATACCTGAGTAGAAAGTATAGTAGCAATTATTTAAAGTGTCTTTGTCCTATATTTAAAAAAGCACAAAACTGATGATGAAAAAACTGATGCAATCTTTTAAACTTGCATTTTGATATTCTGAGTAAATGCTTGAAATTAAAATGCATAGTTTGCGTCATGCATGCAATCTTAATCTAATCTATATCTTTATAATCTTTTCGCAATTTAATTTTGTTAGTTTTAACTTATGAGCTAAAAAGGTTCAACATTTTTTCTATAAATTTTTTTAGTGTTTTGTATTAATAATTGTTTTTTTATAAGATAATACTACATTTGTGTTGAATAAAAAGCGATATTCTGTTATAAAAACGGTGTAAAAACATGAATTTGTGTTAAAAATTCACGTTTTTGTAAGAAAATTAGTATAAAAAAATACTTAAAATTTTTTCGAGGAAAGGCGGGGTCAAATTTTAAATTCCAGTGGGGGGTGTGGGGTAAAAAATTTAAAAATTTGGGGGAGGAGGGGGGCATGGATTTTTTCCTGGGAAGGGGGGGGGGGCAAATTTCGAGTATGTGGGAGTGGACCCCACCCACCCCCTACCCTACCATTCTATGCCCGAGTTGAGTCCATCTTTCAATTTCCAAACACCGACCCGATGGTCAAAATCATGAACCAGTGCCAGTTCTTGAACACTACTATTACCACGTTTTTGAGGGGACCAATGACTCAGATCTGTGAACTGCTCTACTGCCCCCCCCCCGGGGCGGGGGATTTATCGGCATAAGTGAGAACGATCCCGGCAACTAGGGGGGGTTACGTGGAATAAATCGAATTTTGAATTCTAGGAGGGGGATCCGGACCCCCCTAGCTTTTTAGGCGGGAGTCGACCCGGGGTACGAATATTTGAAATCTAGAAGGGAGTCAGGTGGGGTCCGGTGTCCAAGCAAAACAGTTTTAAACCATAATAACTTTAATAATTGTTCTTTTAATAGGATAATACCACATTTTATTGAATAAAAACTTCTGGTGTAAAAATGGTGTAAAAACATCAGTATTGTCTTAAAAATTCACGTTTTGGAAGGAAATTTAGTATAAAAAAAGAAAAAGTACCTAAAATTTTCCCGAGAAGGGAGGGGGTCAGATTTCAAATTCTAGAGGTAAAAAATTTGGAAATTTGAGAGGAGGGGGGCTCCTAGATTTTTGTCTAAAGAGGGGTCCCAAAATTTCGAGGCTAGGGGGGTGGACCCCACCCCCCCCCCCTTTCTCATCTATGTTTATCGGAGGTTGGTGGCAATTTTCAAATGGAGGGGCACAGAGGAACAATAAAACAGGGGGCAAGCAAGAAAGAAAGAGAGAAAAAAAGAAGAACAAAAACGAAATTTAAGTAAATAGTTCTAAAATGGCTTAAAATCCATTGCAATTGCAATATAAGCTAAAAACTGCAAAAATTTTACGAGAATGCCGTTATAATAAAAATAGATCTACCCCACCCCCTTCTGGATTTCTGAAATGAACCCTGTCACCTCCTTCTTAGGTCAAAATTTACTGTCAAACACGAAATTTGTATTTTTTTAGTTTGCTTATAATTATAACTTAATTTTCTTAGAGCAAAATTGAAGATGAACAAATGAAAAAACGTGTGGTGGATATTAAGAATCTCTATGCGTTTCATCTCTACTGCCAGCGAAGGTTCAAAGAAGCCTTTCAAATTTACCAGGAGATCGATCAAGGTTAGCAGTTTGCAATTTTAGGGTACGGTGTCTATAGAGCCGTTAATAGGAAACTGAGAGCCGTCAAAAATTTATGAGCACTTGGAACGGCTGACAGTAGAAACTTCAATCCATTAAAAAATGATTTGGGCTCCAATTTAGGTTTGGTTTAGGTATAGGTATTAGTGATTTTTACTTACTTTCGACTTCAAGTTCCTTATTTACGACCATACAAGGGCACAGGGGGGGGTTGGAGGGTTAACTCCATACATGGGCACGGGGGAGGTTGGGGGGTTAACCCCCCCAAATTCTGAGAAGGGGGGTTTAACCCCCCCACTCAGAAGTGGGGAGGGGAGAAAAGGTTAACCCCCCCCCAATTTCGGAAAAATTAAGAAAAAAAAATGTCTTTAAAATGACTTCTAACTGTCTCCAGACTTAAGTTTTGAGGTCAAAATCAATGTTTTAAGCAATAAAAAGCTCAAAAATGCTATAAAAAGGGCTGTTTGACCTAAAATTAGCGTTTTTTACCTATTTTTTCTTCAAAAATGAAAAACTATATGGGTAAAATGCACTCCAGAAAAAAAACAATATGGGTATTTTGCGTTTCTCGGATTTTAACCCCCCTCTCACTCCTGACCAACTTGCCCATGTATGGTTAACCTCCCCCAAATTCTGAAAAGGGGGTTTAGTTAGTTAGCATAGCCAGTTTTGTCATGTTATTTCCTCCAGAAATGCTTTTGCGGGTTGAAACCATAGGTCTACTTTTAATGTGGTAGGATTTTTGGTGCAGTTAAAAAGGTGGTGGACATCATGAGTCTTCTTGATAGAAGAAGGTTTAACCACCCGCCCCACTCAGAAGTGGGGGGGGGGTGGGGGAGAGAAAAGGTTACCCCTCCAATTTTGGAAAAATGAAGAAACAAATGTCTTTAAAATGACTTCTAATTGCCTTCAAACTTAAGTTTTGAGGTCAAAATGAATCTTTTAAACAGTAAAAAGCTCAAAAATGCAATAAAAAAAGACTTTTTGACCTAAAATTGGCGTTTTGTACCTATTTTTTCTTTAAAATCAAAAAAACGATATAGGTAAAATGCACTCCAGAAAAAAACGATATGGGTATTTATCGTTTCTCGGCTTTTAACCCCCCCCCCCTCTAATTTGGGGTTTAACCCCCACCCATTTCGGACCAACTTGCCCATGTATGCTTACAGCTCCATGTTTCTGCTTCTCCTTCGCCTCCATCATTACTAAATCTATTTTTGTATTATAATCAGCAATTTAAAATTTCACAAAAACTAAGGTTTTTAAAAAAGGTCAAATTTTTTTAAAAAACTAAGGTCGTGCGATGAGTTTTTAAAAAATCTAATATAAGACACCCCTTGAGCAAAGGTACGTGTACGTTCAACAGTTTTTTATATTATGGGGTCCCTTATTTATCTTCTAATCAAAAAGTTAGTCTCCTAAGTTAAAGACGTGCTTAAAAAGACAAAATACGTTTTAACATTAAGTTGTTTTATGCTTGTTAATGGCTCTTATGTAGTACCCTGGTAGAATATCTTGTTTTAAAGAACTTAAAATACATAATTTTACGTATTATGTATCGTATTTTAAGTATTATATTTGTAGTAATAGGGGAATTTTCGGAATTTTATTCCAAAATTATGCGTATATTGAAGATTTTTTTTGTGTGCAATCGGGTTTTGATGCTTCTAGCAAACTATTGTGTTCAGTGCTTTTTTTATAGCGTTGCATTTTGTGAATTATATTTTTTTAAATTTATTAATGCTAATGTGTACGGCAATTGACAAAACCAAACAAAAATGCGGTAAAGATTCACAGAAAACAATTCACAAACTGTCATTTATATATCATTAAGTAGGCGGTGGGTAGCTTACTGCTCTAGGTTTTATTGTCAAAACTAAACTTGTAGCATCTTGAACTTCTATTTATTTGGTTAATAAAAAAGTTTAAAAAAAATTTACAGCCAAACTGTGAATTTAGTGTAGGTAGAACACCACAGTTGGGTTTTGACGGCAGCTTTTTTTTTAATTAAACTTTAAAGTAATTGACCTGATGATTTGGTTTTTCACATTTACTTAACCTATGGTCCACCGACCACCATCATCAAATGATACCAAGAAAAAACATGTCAAAAAAATACAATACAAAAAATATTCAATTTGTTAGTTTCGATTAGGGTATCCTGAATATTATAAACTTTTTTAAACAAAAAACCTATTAATGGAATATAATAATAAAAAAGAAACAAAAATGAAATGTTTACAATAAACTGATGTCTTACGGTGGGACTCGAACATAAAGTAAAAACATTCGCTGAATAAACTGAGTTCAACGCTCTTACCGTTCAGACACTTTGCTTGCTACTCACGCAACTACCCCTTAAAATCTTTCTAAATGAAATGGGTTAGTTTGTATTTTTTGGCGTAAAATCTTTCTAAATAAAATGGGTTAGTTTGTATTTTTTGGCGTAAAATCTTTCTAAATAAAATTGGTTAGTTTGTATTTTTTTGGCGTAAATCATACAATTTAACTGAAAAAAAAAATTAATTAGTACAGATTTTAATGAAAATTTACAAATTGTTAGATACATTGTTAATGTTAACGATGAAATTGTTACCGCTGGATACATCATAATCCCAGCTTCTGATCGCCCTACATACACTGTTGTCTCAACATGCTATACACAAAAATTTATATTTAAGTTCATATTTAACTTTTAGTAAAAAGCGTTATAACTGTGGTGTTCCACCTTAAAACTTCAAAAACCTTTACAATCACGTGACGCATATAAATTATTTAAAACAAATGCACGTGCACCCGAAGTCAAGTTATACAAGTTTTAGGGTAACTGACTTAATTTCACCACCTTTTTTATTTTTTGAATAAGTTTTTTCTGGCTTTTTCAATCAAGCCAAAATTCGGCCTAAAAATCAAACAGTAGCTATATTTGTTATTCCAGTGCAAAATTTGAATATTTCTGTTACACCTAAAAATCAGTGAAGGTTTTAACTTTTTTTTAAAGTGGCCGAAGTTAAGGCGCGTGCCATTTATTTCGGCCACCTACAAAAAACTGGCCATAACTATTGCTTAAACGAACAATAAAAATTTCTAAAGTCTGCAAATTTACCCTTAGGTATTGTTCTTGGTACATAAAACTTAATTTTCCCGTTTGCGAACTTTAATAGTTATTAGCAAGACTTTAAATAATTATGTCAAAGCCTTAAAAAAACAAGTTTTAATAATTTGTATTTTTTGTATAATTTTTATTTTTGGCTTAAAAAAACGTCAAAACAAAGTCAAACAAGCAAAAAAAATTCTTTATAAATACGGTTGTACAATGATATTTAAAAACAGTAAAAACGGCAGGTTCTTTCACCTAAATTTCGGGTGGCCGAAATTAACGGAATCTTAAAATGCGCAGTTAGTTAAACGATTTGCAAAATGATTTTGAAGAAAATATCAAAACATGAAAATTAACAACTTTAAGCCTTAAATAGATGATATTTTAAGGTTATATATTGCTTCTTTCCAAATTTGATGCAGTTTAAACACAAAGCAAAAATTAGAAAAATCACAAAAAATTCACTTTTTGTATAAAAATGTTGATAATGTAGAATAACAAAAATAAAAAACTTTTGCAAAAACACTTTATTTATCATTAGTCCAGTTACTTTTGAGCTAGTTCTTTTGTGTTTTAAAAAACCAATTTCCTAACACCCTAAATTGGTGGCCGAAATTAAGGCGTGGCCGAAATTAAGTCAGTTACCCTAAAATCAAAAATATGCTATGTTTAAAATATTCGGCGCAGAAAATAAATATCATACAAAAATACTTTACTTTCAATTATATAATTAGAACTGCTTTTATTATAAATAAATTTGGGCGTTTCTTTAAAATTTAAATTCGAAGTAACGAAATTCTCTTAGCAAAGTTCAAGTTTGACCTAAAATTATTTATAATTTAGCAAAAAATAACAAAATTATTATAATAAACCCAGGTTTAATATATCAAACCCTGTTAGACGATTCTTAATGTGCTTGTAAGATTGGTGTTCCGCCCAAATATGTCTTCCAAAACCACACCAAAACCTTGTGTGTGTGTGTCCATCATAATTTGCCCCTATATAATGTAACTACATATATTTTTACAATTACGGCGGCCTTCAATGTTAGTGGGTATTCCAGACCTGTGCACGGTCTGGCAATGCCCCCCGTTTTATTGGAGGATTTGCCCCCCCCCGCCAAAAAAAAGTACCCTAAAATTATGACGCCATTTTTGACCTATGATGACGCCATCATCGCAATTTTTTTTGCAGTTTTTAGCCTATTTGAATATATTTTAAGCCATTTCAGACCTATTTTTACCTTATTTTCGCTTTTTTTTGTCCCTTTTTTCTCTTTTCTCTTCTTTTTTTCTCTTTTTTTTCTCCTTTTTTTCTCTTTTTTTTCTTTACCCCTGCTTGCCCCCCCCCCCGTTTCAAAAAGTTGCCCCCCGTCCCCCCCCCCCCCCATTCTGGAATTGCCCCCCGTTTAAACTCGGGGGGGGCAGTGCACAGGTCTGGTATTCCCACAGATCCGACCAAGATGCATGATAGTATGAAGAACATTTATGCAAAAATGCTGTTAGAGGTAATGAATTCACAAAATATTGCTTATGCTACTAATAAAAAAAAGTTCTCTTACTTACTCTTGCTTACCTAGTTTATTTTCCGTTTTAGTTCTATATATATATATTTTTAAACATTTGAGGCATGTTATGAAAAACAGATTAAACCGATTTTTTAAAACTAATATATCCAATTACACACACATCAATCGTATTTTTGAAGCTGAAATTTTTTTTTTAATCAATACGTTATCAACAAACATACATGGGCTAAATTTTTCGGAGTGGGGGGAAGGAATTAAACGTAAACCCGAATTTAGGGGAGTTAAAATCAAAAGAACAAATTAAATACTTGACGCGATTTTTAATTTTGAAAAAAAGTAAAAAACCGCTAATTTTAGATCAAACACCTTAAGACATTTTTTTCTTCATTTTTCTAAAAGTAGAAGGATAAATCTTTCTACCTCTGACTTTTCTAAATGTTGAGATTACCCCCCTTCTTAGAATTATCCCCCCAATGCCCATGTAAAGTTATTATCAATCAATACGTTCGTAGTAATCGGAACCAGCACTGCTAGCAAAACGGTTAGAACCGCTCGTCGTCGTTTCTTTTATGTTGTACAATTTGCATTCCGTATTCGGTTTAAATGTAAACGATACACAACCTAAAAATACATACATAGGAAATATGGTTGACGAGCGCCACATAAC
>JASAMX010004231.1:0-40100 GCA_030248175.1 Microlaimidae sp. YZB2_3 | reverse complement strand
ATAGCTGCGTTCTAAAGATTTTTGTTTATTTTATGTATAAATTGTCATTTTAATAACATTTTTAGTCAAAATAAATGGTTTAGCATATTTAGCAGCTTAAAAAATTATTTCAGCCATTCTTTTACAACAAGCTCATACAGAATATGCCCATTTCAATTACTAAATTTTTACTTAAATTAATTTAAGTATTTGCCGTGGAAAATCCAGTAAGAGTAAAAGTAAAAGTATTTGAAATTTCAAAAGTCGAGTAAGAGTAAAAGTAAAAGTAATTGAAATTTCAAAAGTCGAGTAAAAGTAAAAGTAATCCAAAATTCAATACTTTTATTACTTTAAGTAAAAGTAAAAGTAACTTTTTACAACACTAGTTCATACTTTCTTGTCCTTTGGACTTTTTTTTTGATTTGGTCCTTTATACTTTGTACAAAGGACCTTATTTTAAGTAGCGTTCATACTTTGCGCAAAGGAAAAAGTCAAAGGACGTTTTGGTTTTTCTAAAATTGTCCTTTAGACTTTGTATAAAGGACGTTTTGTCATAAGTATAAACCAGCCATTAGAGAATGCACTCTGTTTGCACTTCTTAGTTACAGGAGAATATCAATAACTAAAAGGGAAACATTGTTTCAAATAGCTGTATATTGTACAACTGTACAGTTTACAAATTATACAAATTTCTATTTGTAACTATTTGTATAATTTTGTAAACGCTCTAAGAATAGAGCAGGAAAAAGGGGGATTTTTCCCCGGGCATATGTTTAGACAGAAAAGATGTGGACTAGTCTGAGATGGACATTATGTGGACTATAGAAAATTTTCACTGGTTTGGACAGCTGCACACTAAATAAAAATTTACCATATGATAATGATTTGTTTATACATAAATTATAATCACACAGCACTGTTGCTTTTTTTTATTCTGATTAAATGTCAATGGAAAAAATAATACTCACATCATCTTTGACAAGCGCGAAATGGCCACTTTTTCAAATTTATAGTTGTTTCTTACACATACAAATATAAGCCTTCAAATTGAAAAAGTCATTTCGCGCTTGTCAAAGATTGGTGTCATACGATTTTTTCAATTAAGACATTTCATCAAACTAAAAAAAGCGAGCAGTGCTGTTGCCTAGTTAGATCAATGTATAAACAAATCGTATCATATGGTAATAAGAAATTTCTAGTGTGCAGTGTTCAAGAACCAAATGCCGAATTTTCTATAGTCCGCATAGTGTCCATCTCTCAGACTCGTCCACGTGTTTGTCTAACATTACGCCGGAAAAATCGCCCTTTTTTTCCTGCTCTATTCTTAGAGCATTTTAAGGCTAGTCTACCACTTTTTTTGAATTAAATTAAAAAATAGCCTAATAAATTATAGTTTTAGCTGCGCAATGACATATGTTTATAATCATTCCGTTGCCGAGATATACTTTTTTAAATAAAAAATAATAATAATAAGATGATGAATTTAAATTACAAAATTTACCACGTTAATTTTATAATTTTGTGCTAAAATTAAATAATTTGATTAAAATCATTAAAACAATCAACTTGAAACAGCTAGAAAACGAGTAGTCTCATGTACTTGCAATATAATATTTTACTTTTTACAACTTAAAAAGAGTGTTTTTTTAATTTACAAAATTTGACAATTAACATTTAAAAATGCTCTTATTTTTTAAAATAAAAAGGCGCGTTTTAACCCTTTTTATATGTTTAAACTAAAAAATGTTAAATAAATGGTGTGTAATTGAAATTCGAGTAAAAGTTCTTTTTTAAAATAACATTCAAGCAAGATTAGTATTCTTAACTTTTACGGTTAAATTTCGCCAATTATGTACCAACATATTTAATTAAAAATTTTTTCAATATTAAAAGATTTTGCTTATTGTGAAATATTTTTGTGACCTTGTACACAGTTCTGATTTTAGTTTCTTTACAACGTTTTGCTTTACTGATCAAAACATGCTCCTTGTAAGTAATTTAACTCTTCCTCTACATATCTGTAAAACATTCTAAAAATAACATAAATGGTTTGCTCTATTTGTAAAGCATTTTTTAAAAGTAACATAAAACTGGTTTGCGATTAAGTATAATATTGCTTTAAACAAGTAATATACTGCTAATATTTACGTGAAAATGTACATATATTATGTATAAGATAAATAATTTAGGTTTAGAAAAATTGAAATATGAAAATAAAAATTTCTGTTCTGCTTAGAAAAAAAAGTTTTGTGTAATAAAAAATAAGTTTTTTCACTACTCACAAAAGAATCTTTAAATTCTAAAATGTGACTATTCATTACATATACCAAATTATTAACAGTAAAAATATTGATTTTTATTTGAAAAAAATGACCAAAATTACAAATTCTGCTTAATTTTTCGCCTGCCCCGGCCAAAATTTCTACCCCGGCTCCGGCCCCGGCCCCGGTAAATCCAAATTTCTCTACCCCGGCCCCGGCCCCGGCCCCGGCCCCGGCATCAGCAAAAATTCTGCCCCGGTCGATCACTAGCACTAACTATAATTAAACAACGTGGGTAAATTTTGTAATTTAAATTCATCATCTTATTATTATTATTTTTTATTTAAAAAAGTATATCTCGGCAACGGAATGATTATAAACATATGTCATTGCGCAGCTAAAACTATAGTTTATTAGGCTATTTTTTAATTTAATTCAAAAAAAGTGGTAGACTAGCCTTGAAAAATGCTCTAAGAATAGGAGCAGGAAAGAGGGCGATTTTTCCCCGGGCGTATGTTTAGACAGAAAAGATGTGGACTAGTCTGAGACCTAAACATGATGTGGACTATAGAAAATTTGCATTTGGTTTGGACAGCTGCACCCTAAATAAAAATTTCTACCATATGATAATGATTTGTTTATACATTGATCTAATCACACGCTCTGTTGCTTTTTTTTAGTTTGATGAAATGTAAATTGAAAAAATCATACTCACAGCAATCTTTGACAAGCGCGAAATCGCCACTTTTTCAATTTGAAGGTTATATTTGTATGTGTAAGAAACAACTATAAATTTGAAAAAGTGGCCATTTCGCGCTTGTCAAAGATTGATGTGAGTATGATTTTTTCAATTGACATTTCATCAAACTAAAAAAAAGCAACAGTGCTGTGTGATTAGATCAATGTATAAACAAATCATTATCATATGGTAGAAATTTTTATTTAGTGTGCAGCTGTCCAAACCAAATGCAAATTTTCTATAGTCCACATAATGTCCATCTCAGACTAGTCCACATCTTTTCTGTCTAAACATATGCCCGGGGAAAAATCCCCCTTTTTCCTGCTCTATTCTTAGAGCGTTTACAAAATTATACAAATAGTTACAAATAGAAATTTGTATAATTTGTAAACTGTACAGTTGTACAATATACAGCTATTTGAATCAATGTTTCCCTTTTAGTTATTGATACTCTCCTGTAAACTCAAGAAGTGCAACCCCGGACAGAGTGCATTCTCTAATGGGTGGTTTATACTTATGAGACAAAACGTCCTCAGCAATCTAAAGGACAATTTTAGAAAAACCAAAACGTTCCTTGACTTTTTCCCTTGCGCAAAAAGTATGAACGCTACTTAAAATAAGTTCCTTTGTAAAAAGTATAAAGGACCAAATCAAAAAAAAAGTCCAAAGGACAAAGAAGTACGAACTAGTGTTGTAAAAAGTTAATTTTTACTTTAACTTAAAGTAATAAAAGTATTGAACTTTGGATTACTTTTACTTTTACTCGACTTTTGAAGTTCTTCAATTACTTTTACTTTTACTCTTACTCGACTTTTGAAATTTCAAATCTACTTTTACTCTTACTCGGATTTTCCGGCAAATACTTAAATTAATTTTAAGTAAAATTAAGTAATTTTAATACAGATTAATTACCTATCAGCTTATTTGTAATATGAATGGCTGAAAATTTTTAAGCCGCTAATACGCTAAAACCATTTATTTTGACTAAAAATGTTATTTAAATAACAATTTATACATAAAATACAAAAATCTTTAGAACGCAGCTATGACTTCCAATAACCGGTGTTTTTCTCGTTTCAAAATTACTTTTATTATACTTTACTCTTTACTTTTACTTAAAAAAATTGGTCTTACTTTACTTTTACTTTACTTAAATAAAATTTTGACAATTACTTTTACTTTACTTTACTTAATTAAAATACACAAATTACTTTTACTCTTACCTTACTTAAAATAAATCTTTGAATTACTTTTACTTTTACTTAAAATAATCCAAATTCAATACTTTACAACACTAGTATGAACACGTTGTCCTTTATATTTTGTCCGTTTTTAGACAAAGTCCAAGGGACTTTTGTCCGTCCAAGGGACGTTTTGTCATAAGTATGAACCAACCTTAAATCATTATTTTTAGCATTGCCTTCCAAAACAGACAAAAAAATTACCTAACCATTATTGTTAGACCTTCAACTAAACATACCCAAACAGCAATAAACCCTTTTTTTGATTCCAGCGAGTAAAATTATTTCACACGTCAACTCCAGAAAGCACTCGCATAAATAAAAAAAACGCTTCAAGTCCTTTTGTCGCAGCAGTGAATTTCTGTCGCAAATCACTTACAAGCTCCTGACCGTCCTGTCTGAAGACTGGCTTGTTTTGCGACCGTCATGTCATTCTCTCCGAAATTTAATAAGTCTATCTATACATTTATCTGAATAAGCCGTGAAAAAACCTGAAAGCAAAAAAAAAACTAAATATTTTAGAGAATTTTTTTTTGTTTTTAAAACGCATTTGAAAGCAAAAATCAATTATTATTAAATTTAAGATCAGACGACCCGAATCAATGTTGTGTCTTAAAATAATGATGAATTGAAATTTATTCTAAAATTGCATAGAAGCAACATAACTATAATACAAATAATATATTATTAATTACAGTTATGTTTTAGCTTAAAATCAACATTTAATTAGCTAAAATCAATTATCTTAAAACGGAAAACACTAGATAATTAAAAATAAACAAATTAACTCATGAAACTTGTGCGTATTTTCCAATAAAGTAATAAGCTAAAAAAGTTAATGAGAAAAAAAATTTATATCATTTTGAAAAAAAAAAAACAAAAACAAAAAAGCTATATATATTATTTATGTATATAGGATGGCACATGAAAATCAATATTCTGCTACAAATAATCAGAATTAATTTACAGCTGTAAATTAATAAACGTATTCTTTTCGCTTGTATTTTTAAATAAAAAAGTATTTATTAATAAACTAGCCTTGAAAATGCTCTAAGAATAGAGCAGGAAAAAGGGGCGATTTTTCCCCGGGCGTATGTTTATACAAAAAAGATGTGGACTAGTCTGAGATGGACATTATGTGGACTATAGGAAATTTGCATTTGGTTTGGGCAGCTGCTCAATAAACAAAAATTTCTACCATATGGTAATGATTTGTTTTATACATTGATCTAATCACACAGCACTGTTTGTTCATTTAGTTTAGTGAAATGTCAATTGAAAAAATCATACTCACAGCAATCTTTGACAAGAGCGAAATCGCCACTTTTTCAATTAGAAAGTTATATTTGTTTGTGTGAGAAACAACTATAAATTTGAAAAATTTGCGATTTCGCGCTTGTGAAAGAGTTGTTGTGAGTATGATTTTTTCAATTGACATTTCATCAAACTAAAAAAAAATGCAACAGTGCTGTGTGATTAGATCAATGTATAAACAAATCATTATCATATGGTAAAAATTTTTATTTTTATTGACAGCTGGCCAAACCGAAGCAAATTTCCTATAGTCCACATAATGTCCATCTTAGACTAGTCTTTCACATCTTTTCTGTCTAAACATACGCCCCAGGGAAAAAATCGCCCCTTTTTCCTGCTCTATTATTAGAGCATTTTTCAAGGCTAGTCTATCACATTTTTTGAATTAAATTCAAAAATAGCCTAATAAACTACAGTTTTAGCGGCGCAATGACATATGTTTATAATCATTCCGTTGCAGAGATATACTTTTTAACAGTTTTAATATTATCAATAAAACACATCATTATCTATCAAAAAAAGTAGTTCGCTAAGAAAAGTATTAGAAATTTTCTACTATTTACAAAGAGCCCATGTTTTTTGTCTTGTTTTGTTTTTTTTATCAATGAGTAACGAGGGAGGGGAATACTGGTTCTAACATAAAGCGTTTGAAAAATAATATGTTAATAGATAAGGAGAAGAAGAACGGAATACTTAAATTTACCCACGTTCTTTTTAATTATAGTTTGCGCGGTGCCGTGGGGCTTAGTCTCCGGTGGCAAGCTCCCGCGCCACAGCTCAACTCGTTTATAATAAAAATTAAAAATAATAGAAAGAAGAAGATGAATTTAAATTACAATATTTACCCACGTTTTTACTTATAGTTAGTGCGGTGCTGTGGCGCTTAAGACAAAGTTAACCTTCGTTTTCTAAATATAGTTGACGTGATGGCGTGCGCCAATGATTGCAATTATAATTTTTAAAGTAAAAATAATAATAAGAAGATGATGATGAACATGAATTACAAAATTTACTCACGTTCTCTAAGTATAGTTGACGCGGTGCCGTGAGTTAAATTGCAGTGTGGCACCCCCGCACCACCGATGATTAGAATTATATTTTTTGAAATATAAATAATAATAAGAAAAAAAAGATGATAAACATAAATTACAAAATTTACCAGGTGCTCTACTTATAGTTGTCGCGGTGCCGTGGGGCTAAATCGCAGTGGGCGCTCCCACGCCACATATGATTGCAATTATTTTTTTGGAATAAAATAATTAGAAGAAAAAGATGATAAAATTACAAATTTTATCCAGATTCTCTGATTATAGTTGGTGTGGTACCACAGGGTTAAATCGCCACGTGAACAATGAAAGAATGTTGATTTTAAGATAATGAACGTTAGAATTATAATAATAAATAGAAGAAGATGAACATAAATTACTAAAAATTTTCCCAACGTTCTCTAATTACAGTGTGCACGGTGATGTAGGGCTAAACCGCCGCGTGGCGCTCTCGCGCCACCGACTTATTATTATTTTTTTAATAAAACGTTGAATTAATTTTGTCATCAGTAATGCAAGAATTAAAAAAATACTCTGTTGTTTTTGCCGTTATCCGCACGGTTAAAGCAGATGGCGCTGGGAACTGGTTCCGTTTCTGCCACCAATTGAAACCGGTATGCTATTTTTGTGCGGTTTCTATGAGGGCTGTTCGTTGTCTGCACTGTACAATCCTTATTGTTGCCAAAAGCCTGTTATTGTGCGGTTGGGAGTTTTTATTTGTCAATTTTTTCAATTTACTATTTTGATCAATAAACTGATAGCAAGGACCTAAATGAAAAAAGTGGCTCCTAAGAAAGGTGCGTCATTTTTTCTTCTTTCCAATGAGCCCTTGTTTATTTTTGATCAATCAGTAACGAAGGAGGAATATCGATTTTAAGAATTGAGCGTTAGAATAATTAATAAGAAGAAGAAGAAGAAGAAGAAGAAGAAGAAGAAGGTTCTGATTTTCAGAATTTCCTCACGGTCTCTAATTGTGGTTGGCGCGGCGCCTTGGAGCTAAATCGCCCCGTGGCGCTCCCGCGCCACCCATGAATTGCGTTCAGAATTTATAAATTTTTAAATTTTTTTAGATTTATAAATTCTGTAAATTCCACACTAAATACGTGTTTTTTATTAATAGAATAAGAGGCAAATAAATGCGTTTATTAATTTACAATTACATAATATGTATGAAATAGTCCCCATTATTCACACGTTTTTGCACCATAAAAACAATACTTAGTTTTTTAACATATCGGCTATAGGGATGGCGTCATTATAGACATCAGTGTTTTTAAGTTTTAACTGATAGCTTTTAACTTTTTAAGCTTTAACTGATAGTTTTAACAGTTTAAGCTATACACTGATATCAGCATCGTATTGACCTTTCGCACCGTTTTTGGTATTAAACGTTTTTTTAAGGTTGAAATTTTGTTGCCAGTCATATTGATTTTTGAACAAATTTTACTGTTCATCTCAAAGAAGTAGGTAACAAATGTGAACATATTTTCAAGCGTATGATTTAAAAATCACACAAAAACCCAAAAAAACATTCAGTGTGCACGACAAACAGTTCTGCCACGACACCACAGCCTACAACCTCATATAATCCCATTTATCGTTTTATTACAATTTAAAAATTAAAAAAAAAGATTTTTTAAAACTTGCCAATTTTAGTACACTTTGACTTCAAATTATATCCTCTTCGATGAAAATTTATAGTTCAAGTACTTCAAGTGACTTGCAAATGATATATTTAATATAAATGAAAACAAAAGAGACGCCCTTCTAAAAGTTTAATCAAAAATTTTTATTAAAAGTATTAAAACCGAAGAGCATTCCAAAATATATAATTTTTGCTCCATTGTTGTTTTATTACTAGGAGACAAAAATGAGAAACAATTAAAACGCCGCTAAATTTCAAAATAAATTAAATTAGCTATTAAATAAAAGGACATACTGTGTTTTCTTTTCTATAATAACAAAAATATATAAAACTATATATTATATTAAAAGTAATATAATAATGTTATAACATTATATATTTTTCATAAAAGAGTAAAATTTAAACAAGAAAATAATGCATTTATAACAACTAAGAGTTTAAAACCTTTGATTGTTCGAATTTTTTCTCAAAAAAAAAAACAAACAAACGGTTATCGCTACAAAAAACAAAAAAACGGAAAATGATTATAAATTAAAATATTTATTTTTTATAAATCTTAAACACTTCGGCAACTAAAACAATTAAAAATTATTGGAGTAATTAACGGCGTCTAACTTAAGATAAAAAAACAATAATCATAGTTGTAACTTAATTGTGTAAAGCATTATTAATAACATCAACCGTCCGAATTTCCGACAAAGTACTTCCGTAGAACGGATTCCCGCGATCAAACTTTTTCTGACTGTACATGATTTTTTTAAAAGCTGTGACGCAGGCGACGCTAGGAAAAAAATAAATGAATTATGCATAACATAACTATGGCAAATCATTTTTGCATTAATAACTTTTCAAAAATACATCCAAGCAAAATCTCTTTAAAAAATGCTGCCCGCCTCCTTTTTAACACTTTGATAGAATTCAGTTGTTTAGCATATTATAACATATATAAAACTATAAGCAAATTACAGCAGAAATGAATGACAGTATTCATTCCATTATTTAACAAAAATGGTAATTTAAAATTTTTAACAAAAACGGTTTTTTATTAAATATTGAATGCCTTATTTTAACAATTATAATCGAAAACACAGTTTTATAAATTTTTAACGGTAATTTTGACTAAGTATTTTATTAGACACCTAAAAATAAATTGTTGTGATTTTTTATGTCATGTAATAAAAATAGATATCAACATTTTTTTTGCATTAAAATATTAAGCTGTAAGTGATTGAAACTAATATCCGATCTTTGGCATTCTTAACGAAATATAATTTATTAAAGATTTTTCCTAAGCCTAACCAAAACATAAAAATCAAACTAAGCATTTTTTTATTTAAGGTGGAACGATACAGTTAGGATACCCTGTCGGTTTTTGTGCATAACTCACGCCGTACGTGACGGACAGATACAAATTATATGTTGGAAGAAAGGGTTTTTTTTCCAGTCAGTTCGGTATCCTTAACTGTCTTGGTGGCCAATTCCACGCCGAAATATGCTTTGTTGAAAAAAGGCATTTTAAAACAATTTTCCCCAATTTAACAGAAACAGAGTTAATATTACGGAATAAAAATTTAACTCACATCAGATACACCAAATCTATACGTCCACAAAAATTTTTAGCGAAATCCCTACAATTGGAGTTTTTTTATTTCGTTTTATTGTTCTGAAATAAAAATAAAAAGAAGTGATAGTAGAGATTTCGTTAAAAACTTAAAAACTGGCTAAGAATTATGGTACAACTGCTGTGTTAAAAGTTGGGAACACAAATATGGCTAAAAGAATGCCCCGCGGGCGGGTTATTAGAAAGGCGCCAGCGCGTTATTCCACATAAATGGGGGTGTCCCTTTATGCGCGCGGTGTCCTTTGATGCGAAGGCGATTCCTTGGGTTTAGAACAACGGATTTTGACCATGGTGAAAATAGAGTAAAACAGTCATTTAAAACAAACTAAAATAAGATCAAGAAATAAAAAAGGGTGTATATTGAAATGTTTTACCAAGTATAGATTTAAAAGTTGTTTGTTGATATTTTGAATATGCTGATTAATTCTGTTTTTTAGTTCTTGTTTAGTTTCACCAATATATTGCATGTTACATTTTTTGCAAGTTATTATATACACTACATATGTTGATTTACATTTATTGTATAATTAGTAATTATACCATGAGGTTTTCTTGTGGCATAAGCATGTACTACATTTGAAAGATTGGACATCATACATGATTTACAATTGTTTTTAGCACATTTGCTAAGAGGGTGCTGTAGGTTCCTGAAAACTAAACAAATTGGTAACTTTATTATACATATAACAAGGTTAGCGTTTGTAGTACCAGTATTATGCACAAATTGTACGAATCTGAAAGCAATGAATTGGTAGTAGTAACAAGTTTTTGGCTTGTTAGGTCGTGAGATTGTGCCAGGAGCCAGTTTGGTAGGGATTGCCTGCCTTAAGAAGAGCGGCCAGTTTCTAAACAGAGACATCTCACCGTCACCTGGGAAGCAGCTGTTGCATGTCTTGGCCCATCCGACAACCGTTCACACCCAAGCCGCTACTAAAAGATTGGTTTTAGCGCTACCGCGCTAAAATAAAACTATTATATAATATACCTGCAAACTATAGCGTTTCCGAGGAGCAATACATTGTTGCTTTTCGTTCAGTTACGTATATTTCAGCGTCAGCCAGATATAATTCAACCATAGTGTTGTGTTTGTTGATGAAATTATGAAAAAACGATTTTTTTTAAACAATTGTTTTGTTGATTTTAAAAATTTTTTGGAAAAAATTTTTTGGAATAGGTTTTTAAAAAGATTTTTGAAAAACTGTTTTTAGAAATTTTACACAAAACTTTATAGCTCATACACAACACAACAATATTTTATAAAGCCCGGTTAAACAATAAATTAACATTATTAAAATTAAAATTTTATGAATACTTTAAATTAAAAAGGTTCTCAGTTAGTAGCGAACGTAACCCAAAAGTTGTAAATTTATCTAACAAAATGTTAACTCCAAATATGCAGTCGGTTTTACAAAAAAGGTCTTAAATTTGCACCAACGCCCAAAATTCCTCCTTTAGACATTTGTTCGTCCATTGAGCTAGCTACTGCCTTAAAGATTGAGCAAATTCAAGATAAAACAAGAGCTGACGCGTTTAGATCGTTGCTAATTCCTGTTACTGCTAATCTTTAAAGAGAATTATAAAATTTAAGTAGATCGGAGAACCAAGCTCTAATTGATTGATGTAATTATGACTCTATAGGAATTCTTCCTTCAGATAAGGGAAAAAGTAGCCGTTTTAAACACCTTCGATTATGCCAAAAAGGCTTATGACCTAATAAATGACGATTCAACCTGCAGCAAAATCACTCTTCACGAGCCTGTCAACCGCTCTGGTCATCCATTAGCTTTAACAAAAATTGAGGCTTTCGTTAACAAACAGTGTAGACACTTAAATTCTTTGTTGAAACAACTATTAAAATCTTCGAAAATAACTAGCAAAGACTATAAAAACTTTTCAGTTCTTTAGGTAAAATTCCAAGATGGTATGGATTACCAAAACTACACAACCTAATATCCCTCTTAGATAAATAGTATCCTGCATTAATATTTTTTATGATAATGTGCAAACTCATCTGAATGAAATTCTGGTACCTTATTTAACTTGAAAACCATCATATGTTAAAAATAGTTATGATCTTATTAAAAAATTGGCAGAAATACAAATCGGCTTGATTTGTATTTGCTTGATTTTTACTTATCGAATGCTTTCATTAGATGTTGTGAGCTTATTCACAAGGGTGCCCTCAGACGAAGCTGTAAAAGCAGTGATGAAACTATCGATTCTGATGAAAATCTAAGCTAAAGAATCACTCTTAAACCAGCAGCTATTCGAAGCCTCTTAAGATTTTGCTGCTCGCAGACCTATTTCCTTTTCGAGATAGAAGTTTACCACCAGCATTCCGGCCTACCAATGGGAAATAAAATCTCACCATTATTAGCAAATCTGTTTCAATTAGAAGAGAAAATCAAACTAAACCTACTTTCCCTGAAAAAGCTACTTCATTTTATATACTACAGATACATGGACGACATATTCCTAGTTTGAGCTCATAGTCAGCAAAAGGTCAAACAATTTTTTTATTATATTAATAGTTTTTATCCAAATACAAAATTCACAATAGAAAAAGAAAACAAAAATGCAATATTACCCTTATTGGATGTAAAAATTCATCGACAAGAAAACAATTTCTTTTTTTTAGTGCACCGAAAAGACAACCACTCAGAAAAATTATCTAAATTTTAAATCAAACCATTTCATGATTAATCCAGTTTCACTACTAAAACTGGATTAATCAGAACTATGACCTTAAGAGCATTAAGAATATTATCTCCACAATATCTTAACATTGAAATAAATTAAATTAAAAAAATATTTTCAAATTGTAACTACCCACAACGAATTATAAACAACATTATTCATAAAACTACACAAAAATTTCAAAAGAGAAACATTAGAATAATCCCAACTTCAACAACTAAGCAACAATCCATACCCAGTGCAACTCAATCAAGCTCAGGTAATTTATTACACTTCACAACGATTTCCTCAAAAACAATTTTATTATTTTTATTTTTATCTGAAGACTATGCAGTACAACAAAATCAAAAATTATTTTTCTTTATTCCTTACTACCAGAAAGATTCTACCGAATTTGCAGACTTCGATATTTATTTAAGACACTGCTCAGTACCATCACTACGTTTAAAACTTGACAAAGCAAAAACGTCACTACCATACAATGAATCATCAAATTCTATTTATTCTATCTCCTGCTCATGTAGAGCGCGATATTTTGGTGAAACAAAAAAAGACGCTAAAACATGTATTAACCAACACGCGTCTGATGGGAAGCATAATAAAATACGTAACGATATTTTTAATCACAAATTAGATAAATAACCTACAAATATAAAGAAACACGAACCAACAGAAATTTTCAAATTCATAAACGTGAAAAATACAGTTTTCAACTTAAGTTTAAAAAAGCTATTTTTAGAAAAGCGTTTCCAAAGTCAATTAATCAATTACAGTTTCTGATAACCATGCTTTTCAAATGTTAGCAATGCAAAAAAGGCTTCGTAATGTATAACTATCTGTGTTTTAGTCTTTTTTTAGTCTGTTTTTAAGTAAAAAAATACAAATAGCCTGCAGCATATTTGTGTAAAATTTCTAAAAACAGTTTTTCAAAAATCTTTTTAAAAAGCTTTTTCTAAAAGGTTTTCTAAAAAATTTCTAAAATCAAGAAAAACAATCATTTTTCAAATTTTTTTCATAATTTAATTAACAAACACAACACTAATAACTTATAATTATAAACAGTTTCAAAAATTAAATCATAAATGTAACAAAAATTTTTAAAAATTAATTAAAATATAAGTTTCGGTGAAAAATTTCCACGTTTGAGAAAACTGCTAAATTTATGTTATATATAAATATGCACTACTACTTTTTTATTTTATTTCATTTGGTTTTATTTTCCTATGTGCCGTTTTATTCTTCTCCCGGTAAGCGTGGTTAACGTTTGTTCGGAAGGCTTAAACTAACCTGAATTAAATTATAATTATTTTTACTAGTCAATTTAGAATTATTTACTTAAAATTAAAATTATATTTTTTAATTTGGTTAAATTGGGTTTTGCGGTCCTAACAAATCAGTCCGAAACATGTCGGTTTGAAATAAAATCTACACCATTTCCTTCAACTACATTGTACACAATCAGAATGGTAATATCTTTTATTTATTTGCTTAATAAAAATCTATATGTTATCAAAAATATTGCTACCGCTGTTCTTACATTGTTCCTACCCTGCAATATCATGCTCCGGAGCTTCTGCCACTTAAAGCGGAGGGAGCTCCGGAGCTCCTGAGCTCCACCCCTTAAATAACCGATTTTAAGTTTATTTAAGCTTAAAACACATTTAAAATTATCCTATCTGCCTTATTTGGACTATTTCTAGCGTTTTAAATAAGTTTTGAAAAAAAAAAGAATTTATAAAAAATTTTGACAAAATAATTCATAGTATCATTTTTAAATTATTCATGAAGTCAGTACTAAAACAGGGCGGAGCTCCAGAACTCAGGAGCTTCGGGGGTTGTTCCAGAGCTCCTAAAAGCGGAATTTTCCCGAAGCTTCGTAGCTCGGAGCACCGGGGAACATCACTAGTTTGAATGCATTATAAAAATTGTTAAGAAATCGAACTTTCATTTTAACAATTGCCATTGAATTTGTTACATCGCAAGATGTATAAATATTTCAGCCAAAAACAAACATATTTCGTCGCTTAACTCATAACGTGTTAAAAGCATCTTTATTTATAACTTATTTTAAATTAAACATAAAAGTATTTGTACTGCTGTATATTTTTTAGACGCGATATCGTGAAATTTTCGAGAGAAAACTAAAACAAAAAGGGCTTTATTTGGAATACGAGGGTGTGGAAGAAAGTCAGGATGGAAAAACCTCCTTTATAAAAATCCATGCGCCTTGGGAAACATTGTCGAGAGTTGCTGAAATAAACAGAATAAGGTTAAAAGCAAACCAAAACATCTTTTTCGGGTTTAAACTCCAATAAAATAAATTTAAATTTATTTTATGTTGTTTTTAGATGCTGTTTTTTAACATAATCAAGCTTTTGCTCAAAGCTTTTAATCCCGTGAGTTACCAGATTAACTTCAATTATTAAAGGTTAACCCCATAAAAATTTTACATTAATATAGCACTTAATTGCTGGAGACTCGAAAACTATTTAATATATGGTCAATCAAACCTAGCTGACCTGAATGATTTGCTTTCACAACGGTTTACGTGCAAAAAGTAGTGAACGTACATAGTTTTATACTAAACGACCAATCAACTGCGCTCGACCCTTGTTTATGAAAATTAAACGACACCGTATGAGACCATTTTCTACGTGACATTCATTCATCATTAAATACTTAAGGTTTTTTGCGAAAAAATACTGAAATAATACTTTTCAATTTTTATTTTAAATAAAACGCGAGCAATGCAAAAAATAGCAAAGGTATAAAATAAACATAAACCCGTCATAAAGTATATCAATTAAAGCACTTGTTTGAAAAAACCTAAAACTAGTGATTGCGATCGTTATTTACAATATTGTGTAGGGTTTGTCGTTTGATTAATAAAAAACTCAAGAAATTTATAATATATTGATCATTTTATGGTATTAGCACTAAAACTCTTAACTGTAAAGATTTACTATGCTAATATGTTTCGAATAACTGCAAAAACACATTAAGTGACGTTAAAATGTAAAGCCTACTTGTATGAAAAGTTTAAAATCATCGCTGTATGGAATGGATATTTTCATTGTCTTCTTTAAATTTCAATGTGGCCGGTGGTTATTATAAAAATTAACTTTCATTTTTTTGTAAATTTTTCAACCCTTAGATCTCACAGCGAGATTTTTTTCAAAAAAATCAGATGTCCTAAAAAACACAGATTTCAAAAATTTCAAAAATAACCAATAAACCCAAGACTTTTTTAATGACAAACAAATTAAATACTATAAAATATCAAAACTTAAGTTTATATCTAACGTTATATTTTCCTTAACTACAAAAAATAGTATATGAAAACCGTGTATATAAGATTTTTCTAGGAAGGCCGGCAGATAGTTTCTAACATCTTGTAGCAAGGGTTACCGCTTGAAGCACTCCAACCGCATGAACTGCATAACTTTAATATACATTAAAAACTGCTTAAAAATCGTTTCATTCCGCTAATGCTCTGGACATGTTTTTTTATATTTTGTATAACTAATCCTTAAGAAAAATTGTTGTTCCCTATTAATTAATTAACACCAAACATGTGTGCTTGGACATGCGCTACAGAGCGAGCTTTTTAAATAAAATATTATATATCTTTATTGGCTTAATAAAATTTTCATCTGAAGTTAATGCTTGGTTTGGTTACCAAAATGATTTAACCTTCTAAAACACATGGTTTAACGAATAAAACACAAATAGGTTAGATTACTTTTTGGGTAGAAAAAGATGTTTCAGCTGGCGGGAGCCTCAGAAAACTAAGGGTGCAACCTTAACATAGTTCACTACTAGATTGCTGTAGATTAGATTTTGCTTTTGGCCAGGGAGTTTTACCCTGGGCCCCAAAGGGTGTTTGGTAGCTAAGGGATCTTTGAGCAATTGCCTTTAAAGGTGGGGTATACTAAATCATGGTGGTTTTTTTTCGTTTGGTTTTTGATATTAATCGATACGTCAGGTTTCACTGAGTAAAAAATTGTATTACATAAAAAATTATTTTCAGAGGTTGTCCAGATATTTTTGCTTTATTATTCCATCGATTTTTTTGCCGCCCAGCCAGCCAAATAACAGTAAATATGTACGCCCAATGAGAGATTAAAAAAATGCATGCCAATATTGAACTGAACTCAAAATACATCAAATCATTTATTTAAAATAAAACATTAAAACTGGAATATAATAAATAAAAAGACACAGAAACTATAATTAAAAATTTTGCATATTTTCATAACAAAATTTCCATATACAATATCTTAAATACATCTGAATTTTCACGAGAAAGAATGCTTTTGCAAAGTCCAACGCAAGCAAACAAAACAAACCGTGGCTGGTGTTTGGTAAAAAACCAAAAATTATCTGAAATAACCAAGCGATATGCTTGCTAATATCTGGACAACCGCTAAAAATTATTTTTTTTTGTTATACAATTTTTTACTCGGTAAAACCTGACGCATCAATTGATACCAAAATCCAAGCGAAAAAAAAAGCGCCATGATTTAGTATACCGCACCTTTGAAGCCGACTGTCAGATCAGGGTGTATAAACTCAGCGAAACAATAACAAACAAAATTGTTAAAAGATTTTTCAGCTGGCGGGGAGTTTACAAAACTAAGAGTGCAGCCACATGGTTTACCGCCGGTGTCAAGGGATATTCTTTCCCCCCTAAAAATTTTCCCCCGGAATAACTACCCCGGGATATTCTTTCCCCCCTCGGTAAATTCTTTCCCCGGGGGAAAGAATATACCGGGATAGATTTTACCCATGCTTTTTAATTTTAAAATCATATAAACTTAGAATTTTTAAAAATAATTTGAATAGCTGTACCTTTATTAGCTCAAATACCAATTTTTGTGTAATAAATTCCATTAAAACATTTTTACTCACGATTTTAATTTTGTTTGTAATTTTCTATTTTAGCGTTATAATAAGGGGGAAAGTTTTTACCGGTATATTCTTTCCCCCCTTCAAAAATTTGCATAAAGTTTAAAATATTATTTCTGCGCATTCTTCAAAAACACGTCATTAAATTAAAATGATTATTTTGGTATCATAATACTTTCTTAAATTCTTAAAACTATTGAAATAAATCCCATGAACTACCTTAACCATTTTAAACCTGTTTCCCTAAGCAGCCTAAGCAAAACCTTAAAACCAAGCTAAAACTCATAAAAAACGAACAACAATATAAAAAAGAGGGGGGAAAGAATATCCCGGTTTTTAACCGGGATAGTCTTTCCGGGGGGAAGAATTTACCGCGGGGGGAAAGAATTAACCGGTGTTTTAGCGGGATGGTTTTTCCGGGGGGAAAAACTATCCCGGCTTTTTACCGGGATAGATCTTCCGGGGGGAAAAAAGAAGGGGGAAAAGATATCCCGCGACACCGGCTCGTAATAGGCTAGATTTAGCACTTTGCTGACGACTTTCAACCCGAACTCCTAGAAAGTTTTACCTGGCGATTCCTTAAACGATTTTCTTTAACGCTGGTACACAGATGAGGGTTTATGGACCCAGCGAAACATTAACAAGCAAGGTTGTTAAAAGACGTTTAAATATTGACGTGCATTGTGTCCAACAATTTGGTTTTATAAGTGGTATAAACTTTTAAAATAAATAAAAAACTTTTTAGTATTATATTGATAAAAATTTTAAAATTTGGCATTTATTAGCTTTCATTTTAGACTTCCAATTCAAAAAAGTGACATAGAAGACGATGTTTCTGGTAAGTCAGATTAAATATTTAATTTTTCATTAGCCTGTTTGTTTATAAAACATTTAATTAATTTACTAAGCGATGTACAATATGTATTTACGTATGCAACTTCTATGAAAACATAATGTTGAACTTGCTTCCTATGGATAAGCAAATCAAACCTACATGTACCTGACCTCGATAATTTTCAATATTTAATCGACTATTTAACTATAAAACAATTTTAAAATTTTTAGCAAAAGCGGTTTAATATTAACGATTAAATAACTTATTTATAAATTTATTTATAAGATTAGCTAATTTTGAACAAATTTGCAAATTTTTTTTGGATTAAAGACTAATTTTTTTCAAATATTAAAATTCTCGAGAACTAATTTTTTTCAGTTATTTTAGTGATTAAAAAAACATTAAAACAAGATTTTTTTGTTGAATTTAAAACTGCCGTCCTCTAAATCTGGCTTGGAGCCTAACTCATGCCTTTTGTTTTCAAATTTAGTGTGGTGTCATTTAAAACACACCACTTTCTATTTTGCGTCCTCCAAATGTGATTAAGAACACAACCCGTGTTATTTTTGACCAATTTTATTGCGGTGATTATTAAATAACAACATCCGGTTCTTCTAACTGTATTTAAGAGCCCAAACCGTTTTTTCATAAACTTTAGTGTGATGACTTTTAGAACATATCATCCCTTGGTCTACGTTCGTTAGAAATTGATTCTTAAAAACGTACCTTATTTCTTGTGTTTTTGAAATTAATGTTAGTTTTTCAATGATTGCAATTTTAATCTAAACATTTTGGTTACTGGTGAAAAAATTTACGTTTCGTGGTGCACTTTTTTGGTTTTGAAACGGCAATATCTCGGTTTTTATTAAATCTGAAAAATTAAATAATTTAAATAAAAATGAGAACAGGGAAGTTTTTAAAATTGGTTTCACCGGTTAAAAATAAATGAACACAAACTCGATCATTTAGAAGATTTTACTTTTAAGTAGAAAATCCAAGCCAGTCGTATGTGTCTGATTTAACTGATTTCTGATCTGTTTTTTCTAGAAAAGAGCAATTGCTTAATTGAATGCGGTACAGTACAAACATATAGTTATTTTGTTTTAAATTAATGTTATAACAAATTAAATCTAACTCTTTATTTTGTGGCCGCAATTCACAAGGGTGCGAAACGAAATTTTTAAAGCAAGAAACATGAAGTCAATATTTTAAATATTAACAGTTGAAGCTATTAATTTTTTACATTTTAGTTTAAATTTAATGTTTAGGTATATTCAATTAGTTTAATATACTTAAATATATTTTAAGCTTCAAAATAGGATCTGAAGCGGTTAGCTCAAAGTTTACTCGCTCAAAATCCCATTAAACCCAGCTATTTTTTATTATTTTTTAAAATATTTTTTTATTTTTTATGTGTAGTTTTTAATTAGTTTGACTCAGTCAGTAAGTGCAAAATTTACGGTTACGTTTTTTTCAATTTATTTTTCTATTAAACAACATTTACCAAACCAAAACCCTAATTTTTATATTACCAAGTTTTTGCATGTCATTATTTTTTATCTTAGTAATTTTAAAAACTTTTGAATATTTCGTATTTGTTTTATTTGCAATTTTTTTCTCAGGTACATCTGATTACATCGGAAGACTTCTCACTTTTTTGTTCTGCGGCAAAAATCCAATGGTGCTAGAAGAAAAATTTAGACCTCCTGAGGTAATAGAAAACAGCAAACATATAATAAAAAAAAGGGAAAAGAAAAAAAAATAAACCAGCTGCAAAGGCGTGCAAAAAGTTTACGACAGTACGGCATATAGTATGACTAAGTGTTTAAAAGTAAAAACCTTTGTTTTCTATTGAGTCACAAAATAATAAACATTTTGTCATTTGTATAAAAATAGATTTTCAAAAAATAATAGTTTTAAATAAAAGAATTTATGAAGTACTTACTAGTTATGTAAAATAAAACTAAAGATAAATTCTACCAAGGTGAAAACTGCCCCTAGCAGTAACCATTTCGTTGTTCGAGAAAATCACGTGGCAAGGAACACCTGACGTAACTTAATAATAATTGGTTACATCATCCCTGACAATTTTTTTATTATTTTTATTTTCGCGCGTTTCATTTTTTTCATTTCTTACTGACGGCGAGGGGTTACGCCTTTAATTTTAACCTGAAGGATTTTAACTTTAAATAAAAAATTATGCAACTACTTATATCAAAAATATATAGTTCATTATAATATATTAACGAAAAATATGCAACTCCATTGTAAAAATAAAACGATTTGGTGCTTTTTTTGAGCACTGTCATTAATTGTTTTAAAGAAAAAATGGCAAAACAACTGCCATTATTGGTGCAAGTGTCGTGTAAATGGGCACTGCTCAGAAAGTAGCAGTGTTTTACGCATATTTTAACATGCTAACTCTAACGTACTGCATTTTAAAACACACTGCACTTTTCACAGCATTCTTCTGCGCAAATATACGCATATTATGCATATAAAATGCCACAATTTCCGTAAACACCAAATTGTTTGGCTTCTACGTTGGATATTTTCCATAATATACTCTACGGTATTACTATATTTTTGCTTATATTACTCTACCACAATTCATTCGATCGAAAGCTTTAAGAGCGTTTGTCGGTTGGGGCAACGAAACTGTGAGAGCAATGTAGGGTAACTGACTTAATTTCGGCCACGCCTTAATTTCGGCCAACAATTTAGGGTGTTAGAAAATTGGCTTATTTTTAAAACACAAAAGAACTAGCACAAAAGTAACTGGATTAATGTTAAATAAAGTGTTTTTGCAAAAGTTTTTTATTTTTGTTATTCTACATTATCAACATTTTTCTACAAAAAGTGAAGTTTTTTTGATTTTCCTAATTTTTGCTTTGTGTTTAAACTGCATCAAATTTAGAACGAAGCAATATGTAAACTTAAAATATTTTCTATTTAAGGCTCAAAGTTGTTAATTTTCATGTTTTGATATTTTTTTCAAAATCATTTTGCAATGCGTTTAACTAACTGCGCATTTTAAGATTCCGTTAATTTCGGCCACCTTAAAATTTAGATGAAAGAACCTGCCGTTTTTTGCTGTTTTTAAATATCATTGTACTACCGTATTTATAAAGAATTTTTTTTTCTGGTTTGACTTTGTTTTGACGTTTTTTAAGCCAAAAATAAAAATTGAACAAAAAATACAAATTATTAAAACTTGTTTTTTTAAGGTTTTGACATAATTATTTAAAGTCTTGCTAATAACTATTAAAGTTCGCAAACGGGAAAAATTAAGTTATATGTACCAAGAACAATACCTAAGGGTAAATTTGCAACCTTTAGAAATTTTTATTGTTCATTTAAGCAATAGTTATGGCCAGTTTTTTGTAGGTGGCCGAAATAAATGGCACGCGCCTTAACTTCGGCCACTTTAAAAAAAATGTTTAAACCTTCACTGATTTTTAAGTGTAACAGAAATATTCAAATTTTGCACTGGAATAACAAATATAGTTA
Source organism: Microlaimidae sp. YZB2_3 (assembly GCA_030248175.1). NCBI lineage: Eukaryota > Metazoa > Nematoda > Chromadorea > Desmodorida > Microlaimidae > Microlaimidae sp. YZB2_3. Next base: position 18,304 of record JASAMX010004231.1, on the reverse strand, counting down.
TTGTTTGATTTTTAGGCCAAATTTTGGCTTGATTGAAAAAGCCAGAAAAAACTTATTTAAAAAAATAAAAAAAGGTGGCCGAAATTAAGTCAGTTACCCTATGTAATTACACATTTTACTCTTTTTATGTTACAAACTATTGACACTAAACGAGTAATTCTTAATTTAAACCTGAGACGGGGTGTTTGGTCTAGATGTTTCTTATTTATGCTATCGCTAGCTGTGAAACAAAGAAAAAATTGTTGTAAAATCGCAAAATATTTATTTAAATAATCTGAAGTTCGAAGAAATCGAAAATTTGAAGTTGAGTAAAGTTTGAGCCAATACAGAAAAACTTGGAACCATAATTTAAAAATTTAGAGACGAAAGTGTTAAATCACTGCTTGTACTTACTATTTCAAACAAAAAACTAAAGCTAAGTCTAAGTTTAAATTTAAGACAACTTTTATTTAGAGCTCAAGGATCTTACTTTCGCGGCTTTAAGTTATGGTGGGAAAAAACTAATTTAATTCTTACAGTTTTGATTTTGATTTTGCATTGTCCTTAAATTATGAAATATTAAATGAACGCGGGCAAGTGCTCTTTGCGAAGTTGCCTCAGTCACTTTTAATCAGATTTTGTTTCCAAAAAAGTTTACAAAAAATTAATTTTTATTAGATACTGCTTCTCACATTTACTCTGTAAGCATTCTTATTATAAACAAATATCACCTATATACAAGTAAATAAACAAAATAGCAAGAAATTTATAATATCGGTCCTGTGCTAATGGATTGGTAATCAATATCATTTTGTTAAAACAAAAAACCAATTCATTTACAATTTAAAAAAATCCTCAGTCATTAAAAAACATTTACCATTTTATTTTTTGTGTTTTCTTGTTGAAAATTACATGGTCGAAAAAAAACTTTTACTTTAAGTTATAAAATTATTTTTCAGGTGCCCACCTATTTTACGATGGAGTTTAATCGGTATCGCCTCCGTTCGTTTTTAGTAAAGGATCCAAATAAATTTTTTCCACAAATTGACCGAATTCGAATAGTGCATGAAATCTTGGATCGAACTATGGTGTCCGGACAGGAAATAACCGCCAACGGTTACGAACTGATACCAGGGCATCACCGCAACGAAAGTGTAGGTTGATAAAATAAAAAAAAAGCAAAAGCGTTTGTGGACGTTATTATATAGTTTTGCTTAAAATATATTTTAAACTTTTAAAATAAATTATTTATTTTTTTGATTAAGACAAAAAAATTATTTAAAGAAGTTAAACATATGAGCAGTTCAATAATAAAGATAATATAATTAAATTAATAATAATATTAATAATAATAATAATTTTAAGTTGACCTAATAATTCACAGTTGCTCCTCTTTGTTACATATTTTATAATCCAATTTATCTAAAAACAAAATTAAAGACTAATTTAAAACTATTTTTTTGGAACAGTGCTTTATTTGTACTTAACTAGCCAACAATTCGGCGAATTTGGAATTTTGTTATCTGGAGCCTATTTCATAAAAATTGCTTGTGATTAATTTACAGCTGTAAATTAATAAACACATATTTTTTTGTATTTATCATTAAACAGCATATTAATAAAATTGCGTTTAGAATTTAAAAAAATACATGTCTGTAAATTCCACAGTTACGTATGTATTTTTCAATTAATAAAATAGAAAAAAAAGCGTTTATTAATTTACAATTATAAAAATCTTTGTGAAATAGGCCCCATGGGCCTATTTCATAAAAATTGCTTGTAATTATTTTACAGCTGAAAATTAATAAACTCATATTTTTATTTTGTATTTGTAATTAAAAAGTAGGGTAACTGACTTAATTTCGGCCACGCCTTAATTTCGGCCACCAATTTAAGGTGTTAGAAAATTGGCTTCTTTTTAAAACACAAAAGAACTAGCACAAAAGTAACTGGATTAATGTTGAATAAAGTGTTTTTGCAAAAGTTTTTTATTTTTATTATTCTACATTATCAACATTTTCATACAAAAGTGATTTTTTAATGATTTTCTTAATTTTTGCTTTGTGTTTAAACTGCATCAAATTTAGAACGAAGCAATATATAACCTTAAAATATCTTCTATTTAAGGCTCAAAGTTGTTAATTTTCATGTTTTGATATTTTCTTCTAAATTATTTTGCAATGCGTTTAACAAACTGCGCATTTTAAGATTCCGTTAATTTCGGCCACCTTAAAATTTAGGTGAAAGAACCTGTCGTTTTTTGCTGTTTTTAAATATCATTGTACTACCGTATTTATAAAGAATTTTTTTGCTCGTTTGACTTTGTTTTAACGTTTTTTAAGCCAAAAATAAAAATTGAACAAAAAATACAAGTTATTAAAACTTTTTTTAAAGGTTTTGACATAATTATTAAAAGTCTTGCTAATAACTATTAAAGTTCGCAAACGGGAAAAATTAAGTTATATTTACCAAGAACAATACCTAAGGCTAAATTTGCAACCTTTAGAAATTTTTATTTTTCGTTTAAGCAATAGTTATGACCAGTTTTTTGTAGGTGGCCGAAATAAATGGCACGCGCCTTAACTTCGGCCACTTTAAAAAAAAGTTTAAACCTTCACTGATTTTTAAGTGTAACAGAAATATTCAAATTTTGCACTGGAATAACAAATATAGCTATTGTTTGATTTTTAGATCAAATTTTGGCTTGATTGAAAAAGCCAGAAAAAACTTTTTCAAAAAAATAAAAAAGGTGGCCGAAATTAAGTCAGTTACCCTATATTAATAAAATAGAGTTCAGAATCTAATAAATTTGGAATTTATAAATTCTGTGAATTCCACAGTTATGTACGTATTTTTTAATTAATAAGAATAAGAAGAAATTAAATGCGTTTATTAATTTACAACTACAAAGATCTTTATGAAATAGGCGCCTAAGGTTTTTTTAAGTGAAGGTATTACGTGGATTTTGGGTTAAACTAAAGGTTATGCCTTAGTATGGTTAGTTTTTTAAATGAATAGTAAATCAATTGTGTAGCATAACTACTTTTAAAAACTATTCTTTTATAAAAATTGTAAAAATTGGTTAGGTTGGGATTTTTTTAACTTCGAGTTTTGATTGCTTCTAACAGATAATGGAAATGAGAGGTGAATTTATGTTAATTGCACATATTTTGTAAAATGATGTACATTTAATGTGTTTGAATTTTTTAGATTAGTCTAAATTTTTTGATAAAGCCAGGAAAAGTTTATACTGCTGCTTACCCATTGCATGACGGTCACCATTACGTTGATTTGCATAACAAACGAAAAAAACCGAAGGTAAAAAGTCTTTTTTGAAGTTTTAATTTTAAAATAATTAATAAATTTAAAAAAGAAACAAGTATTTAATATATTATAATATTCATGTACTTTATGTATTTCTTTTGGTTAAGGCCGTTAAAAAAGTTTTATGTACAAAGTTTCACAAAACATGGAAATATAGACGATTATGAAGTAGCCGATAAAACGAAATTGATCTGTGAAAAAATTATAATAAAAAAATGTGACGTGAAATGCTAACAAATGTTAGTTTATAAAGACAGCTATAATAAATTAAAAGTTCTGAAGTAAATATCTTCTAACGTAATTAGCGCACGTCGAATAGTCAGTTAAAAATTATTTGCCATACAAATACTTCAAAAATAGGTGTAATTTATGTTATTTAAGCATTTTTTGGAGTAATTTAGTAAAATACATAGCATAAATTTGAAACAATACGATTCGATCCTAATATGCGCCAATACAACTGTAACATAATTTGAATATAAAGATAATTTAACAAAGCCAGTAAAAAAATCGGCCTCTTAAAAAAACGATAATATTAGTAGGGGCAACGTTTCGAAATTAGAACCAATGTATAAAAACTTTGATAAACTGTTTCTTTTAAGATTTAAAAATAAAAAATAAATTCTTATGGTATACTTTATCTTAAAAGACTTTTATTTTACTAGTTTAATTCTATTAATATAGTTAATTTTGAAACATTCCAGGGTTTATTTCCACTGCGCCCATGGCTGTACGAAACTTGGGCGCGTCCTGGAAGGTGGCGTTACTACCAACCATTGGATCAGATTCGGTCATATTTTGGCGAGAAAGTGGCAATTTACTTCGCCTGGTTGGGTTTTTACACCTCAATGTTGATTCCTATGGCCATTTTAGGTAATTTTCTATAATTCCAGAAATAATTTTTAGTTTATATTGAAAAGTAGCCTTTTACCTGTTAAATTCTAGATAAAATAAAGGACATCTTGGTTAGCAAAATTAATGTTTTATGGACATGAAAGCGTAAGGGAAAAAACAGGGCGTATACTTCGCGCGTTGCCTAAAAGGCGTAAGAAAATCAATTTTTCCTCAGCGTTCATTGACTGAAAATGATTTTATAGAGTTGTAAACGTAATTCTAAATTTATAGCGGCTGTCTTTTTCAACCTTTAATCCGAAAAATTTAAGGTTTTCATAAAAAAATGATCGAAATGGAAAACAAATTTTTTTACTCTGTACCGCAACTTAAGGTCTCTCCGGACAGTTTTTACATTATAATATTTTAAAATATTCCAACGACGAAAATTCGAATAAGCGGCAAAAAGTAGGAAACAAATGAGTTTAAATATTTACAAATATTTTTTGTTGTTTTGATTTATTGAAAAAATTATAATAAATTTAAAAGAAATATTAATATTAAATAAAAATATGCAATGAAAAAAAATATGTTCACAGTGGAAATCGATCCCTCGTCTTTGAAATATTTGAGGCCTAGGCGCTATCCGACTGCGCCACATATCTATCTGGTCAACTGTTCTAAAAGAGATTTATATACTCACGGCCTTTATTAAAATTTAAATACGCATAAATTTGTTAAGTTTTGTTTTGTTACGTTTGTTTGTTACTGAGTTTTGTTAAGTGGGATGGTCTAAAAATAAATTGTAATAAGTCTTGTTAAAAATCTTTAACTAAATATAAGTTAAAAAGTCGTTCTAAATAATAATTGCTATGTTTGTTTAGGAATAATTGTTCTCGCGATTATGTATAATTTTAAATATTGTTTAGGATTGTTTGTATTTATTTATGGGATACATTCATCTGGAGTTGATATGGCGATCCATGACGTTTGTGATACAAACTATAGCTAGTAAGTGAATAATCATATTTTTTGTTAACAAAACTATATAATATCTCGATGTTATATATATTGTATATTTAATAGTGTTAAATTATATATTTTTGTTGTTAGGTGCACTAACGTTAACTCAAAAATTTTTTGCTTAAAATTCTGTTATTTAAGGTCTCTCCGCATAGTTTTTTTAAGTATGGAAAATCGCGATTTTTGGCATACGAGATCCCGTGAAATACAGAAATATTTCCATAAAAAATTAATATGAGTGTTAAAAAGGGCAAAAATACCACGATTATAAAGTGCACATTTATTATATTTTTGGAAGTATTTGAAATAATTAATATTAAAAATCAGATTGCAACGAATTTTTTTTAAAACCATTAGAAATATGCACTACTTATTATTTATTAGGAAAATACCTCCAATAAAGAGGAATTGTGATCCTTTTTTCACATACGTAACAATTTATGGAAATATTTTTGTATTCATGGTTTAATATACAATTTTCTGTAAAAAATGGGGTTTAATTTTTTTAAAATCGCGGTGAGACTTCGATTTAATTTAATTTGGTAAGATTTAAAGCTCCAGATAGCATATTTCTATTGAAATTTATAATTTTTGGAAGGCCATAATATCTTTTGTATTTTTTAACGCATAAATAGTTCTGTAGTGTGTTTTATCAATTATTTCAGAGGGTTGGTTTATAAATCGCTTTTAGAACTAATCACCCCTTGGTTGCAATGGCATAGTCGGTTAGCGCGTCGTTAAATTTTTGAAAGGTCCCGAGATCGATTCCCACATAAAACATGGCCATAATTTTTGTTTGATTTTAATAATGTTTTTTAATTTTTTTTATAATTTTTAAAATTTATTTCACATAAATTAAAAAAAATTATTATTGTAAACAGAATTTGTTGCCTGCTTTTCGCCAATTAGTCAAATTTTCGTCATTTGAATATCTTAAAATATTATAATACTCTGTAAGTATAATAATTCAAAAATAAATTGTGTATAAATAAAAATGGGTAATTTTTGCTCTTTATTGCAATTGGTTTACTACTGAACACTCTGCAATAAAAACTGTCTGGAGAAACCTTAAAGACTTGTTTGGTTTAACGGGTATTTCCGACCAAACCAAAGTCTGGGCAAAAATGATTTAGACTGGGAAAATTTTTAGGTGAGCATATTTCGATAAAAGTACAATTGCTTCGCTCGACAATTAATTTTAATGTATAACTAGTAACTTAGCTACAGCTACTATTATATTCTTTACACTAATAAACTTTTGTATAAAGCAATCGTACTGTTAGCGAAATTTGCTCACCTGAAAATTTCTCAATCATTTTGGAACGGTTTGTTGTTTTTTTTCTAATAAAAAATGATTAATCCTTAGTATATGTTATAAAAGTCTGTCCGTGTTTTTTAAGGCACTGTGTGGTAAAAACTTACAAGCGTATAAAAATTAATGTTTTTTTTGAAAATAATAAAATCTTAATGTTCAATAATCCTAACCGGTCTATAAGTTCATAATTTTTTGAAATAGGATGAATGCAAACGCATTAATTACCATTTGAAAATTTTTTGCGTTTGTATGTTAAAATGTATTTTAAAATACACAAAATCGCGATTTTTGTTTTTGAGATTCAAGCAAATACAAAAATCGCACATAATTGCAGTTTTTTGTTTTTAAGATTCAAGCAAACGAAAAATCTATATTTAAAACAAATACAGCTTGTCACCTAAGTTTTTATAAAGGTTAAAATATTTTAAAGTAATTTTCGTTTCAGCACTATACTTTGCCGATCGTGTCAACTAAAAAGTTGCGACTTTGAAACTTTATCCGACTATTGTACTTACGCAACGATAAACGGAATTTTCGATAACTGGGCAACGATATTTTTTGCTTTTGTTACTGCTATATGGGCGATCTGCTTCTTAGAGTTCTGGAAACGGGAGCAGGCCAGATATGCCGCAAAATGGGATACATTTGATGCCGAGGTATTTTATGAAATGACCTGTTTGATGATAAATAAGATGATAAAAATGTAAGGTTATTTTTTGACGGAAAGATGCAGTCATATGGTGACCATAGTTCTCCTAATTGCGTGAAGTAGGCTACCAATTCCAATATCTCAGGTATCAATTATCGATAGTCCAGACGGAATATCTCAATTCATATAAAAACAGTAAAAACGTCAGGTTAGTTTTTTCACAAAGCAAAGCAGTTAAAATAAATACCTACTGCATATATAAGGGGTGAGGGTCAGGGTCCCTGGTGTCAGTTACCAAGCTTCACTTGCCTAGGAAGAGTAATTTTCACAAACAAACCGACAAACTCGGGCTTTATAACTGCGAGGTGGTTTTATACAAATGCCATATAACTGCTATCTTTGACTAGACGTATGATTATTGTTTAAAACAACAAATGAAACCGAACGTCATGCTTTTAAATTGTTATTTGATAGCAATATACATATTTTGGCTTAAGTATTTTGTTTTTGAACCCTGTTTACTTTTCCGTCGTCCATTTGGATGAGAGAATCGGACTGGGACCAAATATCCATACCGGTTTGCGTGAAAAAAAGGTCTCAGTCCGAAGTGGACCGGGTCCAAAAGTGTTTATAAATACCAGCTGATTTACTTAGGCAGATACGGAGCATCCACGCTCGGAATACCAGGCCTTGGCTAGACAACACAAAAGGAATCCGATAACCCACGAGATGGAACCATACGTGCCAATAGAGGACAAGCTTAAAAGCTATTGTAAATCAACAGGGACCGTCACATTTATGTTGTGCCTTGTTATTGCAACTATAACAGGAATCATCATATACAAAATTGTCATGAATGCATTAAGTACTACATTTTTATTATAAATAATTACATAAATATTTTTCTATTGTTGCCGATATACTGATACTTTTAATTAATGTATTGTTTTAAATTAGTTTTACTCTAACTATTTAAATTTCAAACACGACACGTTTACAAAAAACCCGTAAAATCAGGATTTTACCACTTTTACAAAATATATCACGTTTGTTTTAAAACAAAAAAAAGATATTTATATCTGACAGTTGTACGGCTGCAATCAAACTTCGTTAAATAAAATTAACATTAAATATAAATATTAACATGATTTTTCAGGCGATTTTTCATCATAAACTTTTAGACATATTTGGCTCAACTATGGTATCTGTTACTGCTTCCTTAATGAGTGCAATAGCAATTATGATCCTGGAAAAGGTTTACACAAAAATAGCATGGAATCTGACAAGAAATGAATGTCCACGAACATGGACTGATTTTGAAAAAAGCTACACATATAAAATGTACATTTTTCAATTCGTCAACTACTATGCTGTTCTTTTCTACTTGGCTTTTATTCAAGGTAAAGCTCAAATAAGTTTTTTTTAAATAGTACATTAATCTTATAATAATGTCTTGGTAGGTTCTGTTAGTTAAATAACGAAAACAGTGTTTTTATTTTTTTAAGTCCGGTGCATACTTTATTCACAGTGTCCAGTTACAAAAAAAAACAAAAATTTGATATTGCATAGTATAATAGATTTTAAATTTTTAAATAGTGTTTACATAAACTTCATTCGGCTTTTTCTTAATAATAAATAGGTACGGAGTCCTTTGGGGCTGTCTTGCTGATAATTAAAATTAAAATTGTTAGCTTGTTGCATGGCGTTTTAAGACAGAAATAAGTAGTATATCAGCTTTATTCTACGTTTCAACCTGATAAAACACAGGCCTTCGTCAGGAAATTTTAACGTAAGTGGGCAAAAAAGTTTTTTTTTAAATTTTAGGGGGTATATAGATGGTTGCAAAAAATTTTTCCATCATATTTTATTATTTTAATCAATTTTTTGATGTCGCAAAGTTGATTTTGTTAAAATAAATAAAAAAAAACAAAAAAAACACTTTGTTGAATAACAAATTAAAAGTTTGAGATTTTCCAAACAAATATTTTTAAGTGGTGTTTTGTTAGTAAAATTCTAATTTTTTTGAAAATTAATGAGAATGTTTTAAGGGATTAAATATAATACGTTTTCGCATTTTTGTCCTTAAGTTTAAAAATTTGTCTTAGTATTATTAATATTATTGATTTGAAAATTTGTATAATAAGTTGTTTTATTAACCCGGTAAGGACGGGGGGCCTCATTGGGGAAAAACCATTTTTACCTCCCTCCTACCTGCCTCCTACCTGCCTATACCCTGCCTCCTGCCAGCCGCCGAGGCAGTTTTAGCTGCCTCTTACATGCCTTCTAACCTGTATATGTTTCAACATAAGAGGCAATGCCACCTTCCTTCTACCTGCATCCGAGGCAGTTTTACCTGCCTCCACTCTGCCTCCTACCTGCCTCCACCCTGCCTCCCAGCTATCTCTGAGGCAGTTTTACCTGCCTCCTACCTGCCTCCAGTCTTCCAGAGGCAGGTTCAAGAACAGTCCTTACCGTATTAAGGAAAATTAAGACTTTGTTCTAACGTTTCTAATCAAACAATTTTTGTTTTAGGGGTCATATACACAACTCCGCTAACTGTGTCTATTCTAACTGACTCTTGTTATCCTGTCGGCTGTATGTTTAGTGTTACTTTACAATTGTGTACTGTGCTGGTTGTAAAACAGGTTATATGTGTTTTTCAAGTAGTTTTATGTGTAAATTGATAGGTATAATTAAATAAATTAAAGTGCTGGTTGAGCAAAGATATATTTAATTATAATACGAGAAAGAAATAAAATTCAATTTTGTAAAACCACCCACCTAGAATTTGACAATGCTTTATTGTGCTTATATATGATGTCTCGAAAAATTTGTTTCTAAAAACTACCAAATCAATATATACCGTTTCTAAGTCACTCAAACTGAACATATGTCAGTTAAAGGCTTAAAGCATGACAGAAATTTTACACAAAATTTTGAATACTGAAATTTTAGCAAAACAATTTATTAATAATATATATAATTACTACAGGTTTGGAATAATATAATGGAAATTGGGAAACCTATGTTTCTTAATTACATGAAGCGAAGAAATAATCTCGAGGATACAGAACTAAACACTTACACCAGATGGGAACGGGATTACGACTTGGAAGCGAATGAACCACTCGGATTATTAAGTAAATTCCTATCTAAAAGTTAAATATTAAAGGTGTGGTGCAGAGTCAAACTTTTGGTTTTGATTTGAATGATTTTCGTAAAAATCTTACCTCACTAGCCCAGAGAATTTTTTTGTCAAAATATCTTGAGCAGTAGCGCTTTAATAGAATTGATCCTCCAAAAATGGCGTTTTTTGGTAACTCTATATTTCAAAAATTTTCTAACGTGTGTAACAATTTAAGTTACAAAATAATACTCAATTTCTATTTTCTTAGTATTTTGATTGTTAGATTAATATAATTTGCTCGCAATATCTCATTAGACACGCGGTGTTTAATGAGATATTGCGTCTGCCGTACAAAACACGGGCAAATTATTGACCAAAAAAAAGAAGTAAAAACGACTGTCTCGGCAAAAATAAGCAGGTTTTATAAGCTGCGAGTGAGTAGCTTGCAATATCTTGAATGTTCAAGAGGGTAGTGTTCTGATTTTATGTATTTGCAACGTGTTTGAGTATCGATAAATTAATTATTGTTTTGTCATTAAATAAACAAAAAATTTATAAGTTTTTATTTGAAAAATGTATATAAAAAAGACATTTTTTTTAAAAAAAATGTTTTATAGATTTGTTTGTGTGCCAAAACTACTAAAAAAATAAAAACCTACTGCATTTTTTGTGTGCGTCATTTTGTAACTTAATTTTTTCTATCCAATGAGAAATTGCTCAAGTAAACAATTACCAAAAAAGTCTTAATTTTTGAAGAGACATATTTCCTCACCGTATTTTGACGAAAAAAATTTTGTTGAAAAAAAAACCAATCAAAACGTAAATATAAACGAATCAAATACCAGCCACGCATAAATACCAACCAATTTTTTGCAAATACCAACCAAGTTTCTTGACTAATTCTACACTTCCTACGTTTCACAAAAATAGGCAGAAATCTCTGTTTTTTTTTCACTAAAACACTAATATCTCGATAGTTTGTTACTTTCGTTTGTTGATTTTTTACCCAATAAAATTAGAAAATAATGACTCTGTTTTTAATTTAACTAAATTTTAACCTAAATTTACTACTTGAATCAGGCTCAAATTTTTAAAATTTTTGTTTTTTAATATACTGTGTTTTTTTCTTCATTGATACAAGCTGGTTGCGTAGTTGTTCACAAAAAATAAGTATTGGGTAAATACGGCTAACACGGTAAACACAAAGAAATCTATCGTCATTAATAATCAATTTTTTAAACTATAGTTTTAATTCGCAGAGTATTTTTCAACGATTTATGAGGAATATTCATGATAAATAAAACTGTAATGTTGGGCAATTTCCTCAGAAAAACATTTTATTACTTGACGTTTTGAAACCACGACGGGTTTCTTCTTCAAAAGAATGGTTTTTTCCATAACGAAGATAGAATAAATAAATTTAGATATAAATACTTTTCCAAAACTTCATTTCTAAAGCTGTCAATCCTCCTATAGGATCAAAATTACAATCAACAAGAAGCGCATAACACTTCCTCATTTACCTGAAGTTACTCTGAAGATTCGAAAAATCCTGAATAAGTATGAAATTGTTTTTAGCGGAAAGTCCAATACCATCCACGAGCAATTTATGGAAAATAAACTGTTGTCAAATAAGAAACAAGAAAGCAAAAACATTATTTACAATGTCACATGTAAAATTTGCGATAACTTTTATATTGGTCAATCAGTACGGTTTTTAAAAAAAACGGTTAGAAGAACATAAAAAAGACAATAATTCGGCAATTTAAGTCAAGTCAAGTCAAGTCAAGTTTATTCCAGTTACTAACAATAAAAGAACAAAACCATGAAATTATTAATATAGTGATCATGATTTTAATGTATAAACTGTGCGAACCGATCGCGGTCACAACACAAACATAGAAACATGGTTTACTGGAAAACGACCCAAAGGCTTAAATTGATAAGCACTATTATGAGCCGTTTGAAATACTGTTTTTAAATTCTTTTAACGATTTAGCGGAAACTTGTTTTTCAGAAAGAGCGTTCCATTTGGAAACAATCCTATTACTAAAAAAGAACTTACAAGTATTTATTCTAGATTTTTGCATTTTTAGTTTTAATGAATGACCTCTAGTACGATTGAAATAGAAAAAATCATTGGGGTTAATATTGGTTTTGGCGTGAATAATTTTATAACATTCTGAAAGATCTATAATATTACGTCTGTCACTTAGCTTCTGTAGTTTTAGAAATTTCAACCTATTGTTATAACTTGTATAGCGAAGATTACGTCTTTTAAACAGTCTTCGTGTGAAATGACCATATTCAAAAAAAAGCCACAATAAAAAAAAATAATAAAAATACAAAAATTCTTGAAAAAGGTAAAAAAGTCTCGACCATAAGATTTAACGACGAACTTTTGAAAAAAAGACATTATATATATTTTTAAATCTTTCAGCGCGTTTACTAAATGAAGCCAAAAGTGAAATCCATCCAGCATTAATATCAGCATCTCGAAAGTGGCTACCGACAAAGTTTACCAATTTATAGTCTCCTCACTAGGATTTTGGTCCCTATACAAACAATCTAACACCAACCGAGAATCCCGCGTCTTTTTTATTGTTCTTTACTTAAGTTTTTCGCATTTTTGGCACATTAGAAAAACTTGTTTAAAGTCTTAGACTATTTGGACCTTTTAATAATTCGTTTTTGTTTCCTGTTCCTTTTCCCATTATTTACAAAAACATTTTCTTTTATTTACTAGACTGCGTTTTAATTACTGTTATGTTTTTACCAAAAATGTTTTTTTATTATCTTGCTTGTTTAAAATATTTTTAAATAACAGTCAACCGTTTTTGTTATATTACCGTATATGTTTTATTGACAGGTTTTTTAAAAGTATTTATATCTAAATTTATTTATTCTATCTTTGTTATAGAAAAACCATTCTTCTGAAGAAGAAACCCGTCGTGGTTTCGAAACGTCAAGTAATAAAATGTTTTTCTGAGGAAATTGCCCAATATTACGGTTTTATTTATAGTTTTAACTACTGGATCCCCAATAAACATAATTTTTTCATTGGTTTTTTTCACTGTAGAAGCTGAAAAAATTATGTGTTTTGTGTGCATGCATTTTATTTGTCTTTGTGATGTGGATATTAAAATTAAAACAGAAAAAATAGTTTAGCCTATGTGTTCACAATTGTTCCAGTTTTTTCCATACAACATAACATTTTTGGTCAGAAAATTCATATAAAAATATAATAATAATAATATTTAATATTGCAATGGATAAATATAACGTAAGAAATAATTTGTCCACGGTTTAGTTGAAAATTAATGTTCGTAACTGTCGAAAGACCTAATTTTTTTTAAAAAACTGTGCAAAAACTGCGGAATGTACAGACTGAACTAAACATTATACGGAACGACGAATCAGCTGTGTGCCAATCATGCTTATGCAAATACATTCTTATGTGGGATTTATCCATTAAGTTAACTCACTTAGTGGGTAAATTATGGTCACGAAACAAAGTCATGCTTTAGTAAACGGGCCATTTAAGGCGTTTAAAGGTTTTCAATAAAAATAACATCTGAGTGCCTTTGATGGGGTGGGCCTAATTTGTTGCGTGTTCCAATTGGAAAATTAAATTTGCCTCTCTTGAAACTATATACTTTGTTTCACTTTTCTGATATATAGTTCTAATTACATCAACAAAAGCTTGAGTCTGTAGAAATTTTAGCTAAGAAATTATTATAAACCATCTATTTTATATTTCTCAAATTTATTTTTTTAAACTGAGCATTGTTTTTTGTTTGTTTTTCCGTTTTTTTTTCATTTTTTTTCCGTTTTTTCGTTATTTACTTTTGCAAATTAGGTGTATAAAATGTCAGTGCAGTGTAGTTGTTTATGTATTTTCTTGTGTTTAGGCAAAATTAATAAAATATCATAATTTTAAAATAGATTTTTAATTTTAGATGAATACTTTGAGATGGTGCTCCAGTACGGTTTTGTCACCATGTTCGTGGCAGCATTTCCTCTGGCACCATTTTTTGCCCTCTTCAACAATATTGTTGAAATACGGATAGACGCTTTCAAATACACAAAGGAAATGAGAAGGATTATTCCCACAGCGGCATCCGATATTGGAACATGGTATAAATGACAAAAATTATTTTGTCAGTACTTTCTAATGTGATGTTTTCCCCAAAAAATCATATTTGTCAGTTTTCAAAAATAAAAAAAATAAATCCATGCTTATTAAATTTGTAGTAAATGTCATCGGACTGCACGAGAAACAAGTTTCGTTATTTTTTATTGGAGTTTCTTGGTACTTTGCCGGGAAGTACTTTTTCTGAGTAGTTTTCTGAGTGCTTTCTGAGTACTTTCTGAGTACTTTTGCCATTTTGGCGGGCTAGCTTACTAGATTCGCTTGTTTTGACGGAGACTGGCTGCGTTTCCCCAAACCGGGTTCACTTTTACGTTTTGTTTTCGATAATTTCAATAGTTACAATATTTAAATAAAGGCCTTTGCAGGTGGGAACCAAAGTTTGTGATAGATAAAAGAGCAGTCGATAAAACTATTATGCCATTGATATTAGTTATTTATAATGTTTGTATAGATTATAGTATGACCCGTCTTTATTTTACAAAAACAAAAGATTTTAACTTAAAGTGTAGGGGGCTTTTCCATGTTATTTTAAATTATAAAAATTTTAAAAGAATCATGGAAAAGTTTTAATACTTTAACGTATTCTTTCTAAGATTTTCAAGTTATTTTGTTAAAAAAACAAATTTTTTCGGCTCTAGTCTTGAAACTTACGTAAGTGAGATATGATAAATTCTTTCAACGCTTCCTACTGCTTTGGTTAGAAAACCACGCAAGACAAAAAACCACACTTTAATTTGATACCTTTATCGTTAAGATTGGTGCAGTATTTGTCGAGATATTGTGTTTCCCGTATGAAAAACCCGCGATTTCTTCGCTAAAAATACGAATTGACGGCAAAAATGTTGGGCAAACTTCATCAAATTACTTCTGTCGTTAAGTTTTTTCAGTAAAAAATCGCGGGTTTTTTGTACAAGAAATGCAATATCTCGACAAATACTGGACCAATCTTAACGATCAAGGTATAAAATTAAAGTAAAAGGTAGCTGCTTTTTTTTGAGTGCATAGTTTGTAACTTAAACTTTCAGGTACAGAATTATCGAAAAGCTCCATTTTCGAGGGGTCATAACTTCTGAACCACGGGAGATATTTGTTTGAAAAAATTTTTGTGGGCTATTGAGGGCAGGACTAACGTTTTCAAAAAAATAAAAATTGAAGACAAAAAGTTTGACTCCGCACTGCACCTTTAAAAACAATTTTTCTAACTATTAATTTAGTCATACCTAATAGTTTTTGCCACAGTTACTCTTTTTGAATGCCTGGATTTGTCTAAATTGCGTCATTAATAAAATCAATTAAAGTTATAAATTATACTTTTTGGCTAAAAACTGAATTTTTTAATTAAGTATCTTTCAAGGTCACGGTTTTTTTTACAGTTTTAGGGTGTTAGCTGAACTAATTTTTTTAGCAAAGTAAATTTAAAATTTCAACATTTAAAGCTTATTTAATCATAAAATTTTTAAACTAAAAAAATTCTTCAACTAATAATAAGACTCGACTCGACCCTTTCCCAATTTTTTATTTAAGATAATAAAAAAATTTAAACGGAAATGATATATTAAAATACATTGCATTTATTAAGTTTTGAGGATTTATTTGGCCCAGAAAAAAAATTAAAAAAAGAGTTCGGTTTTTGGTCCACATAGCCTCTAGGGTCCTCCTAACTTTCAGAATCTTTAGTATATTTTTTAATACAGATTTTATTGTTTTTTGTTTAAAGATGCTTTGCTTTGCTATAAATGCTTTGTGATTTTCGCATGATATGAAAATATGAGTCCATTTGCGAAAATGCAAAAATTGATCCAGATCTAAGGTCTTTTTTCAGGAGAGCCGACCTAGTCCAATTGTACTCAGTAAAAAACTTAAAAACTACTATGATAATATTTAATTTTTTTCAATTTAGAGTTTTTAGGTATGACATACTTGATTTCGTGACAAAACTCTCGGTATTGACCAATGCTCTTTTAATTGCTTTTACTTCTGACTTAATCGATAAAATAGTCTACATATATGTTTACAGTACAAGTGGTGGTTTGGAGCTCTTTATGGATTGGGTTACTTCAGGTAAAATGATATCAAAAATATATTGACACAAGAATGTCACAGATTACTTTTTTTCTGTATGGTGTTAGGTGTGGGGTTATTATGTCTCAATTTTCCTTCTACGTATGATTGGCGCTAGTTGTCATTGTACCCTTTTCCTACACTAAAAAACCATGATTCAGAACTAGTCTATAAACAGAACTGAGGCTTAAACATAGTAATATTCTAGTAAAGCGTGATTTTTTTGTTTAGCAACTAAATTCGATTTTAATGTTCATTTTGTTCTGATTTTATGGTCAATTTTAGTGTGTTTTTTTAATAAATACCTTAATTTATTATTGTTTCTTCTAAATCTTAATAATAATAGTACAATTGTCATTATTAACTAACTTTTTGGTATATTTTGACCTTTATATTTTTAAACAAAAAATTCATAGTCAAATTACAAGTAATCTTCAATTTTGTGAAAGGTCTTTAGGAAACTTGCGGGTATTAAATTTTTTGGGAACTAGGAGCCACGAGTACTGGGAACTTGGAACCTTTAACAAAAATTGGTTTAGGCTTAGATTTAGGCACCTTACCTCATTTAAGAGCTGAAAGTAAAAATCGCCAAAACATTTACCTAAGCCTATAGGTGTGGTGGATAGCGTTGAGCAGTTTAGGTCAATTAAATTTACAATATTAATCCATTCTTAAGTAGCCACTACACTCGCGTTCAATCACATTTTTCATTCAATTTAAACATTTTTAAAATATATTAATGTATGCGCTGTAATCAAATTACAGTAGCCCGCGCCTTTTGCCGCGCGTGTCAAAACAGTCGCTTATAGCAGTACGTGCGCTCCACGCGGTGCGTGGGCCCAGTGGGTTCCGCAATTATTGTTTTGCGCTTTAATCTCGAAGAATAGTCGTACCATTTGATTTGGGAACCCTTGTTGGCAGATCCAGCCTAGGTATTTATAATTTACTTACCTTATTTATATTTATCGATGCCCCATTTGAGATGCCAACGGCTATAGTTGGTTTTGACCAACTTAGGTAGGAATTGTGTGTTAAGTGGAGGGTTCACAGAGGCTGTCTGTGAATTCTCCTTTGAGATTAAGGCAAAATTTCGGAAGTGTTTTGGTGGAGTGGCTACAACACCGGGTACAGGTATTTTATAAAGAATTTTGCATGTAATCATACACGTAGCCTACCAATACCATTGGTAGTTTGTTTAAACTAAGCTAAAAGGGTACCTAAACCCTCGGTAGCGTGTCGTCAAGGACACCTACCAGTTCGTAAAAATATTGTTATCTTTTCAAACGGGTAAATTTCTACAAAAACAAATATTCAAAATATAATTTAAATCCAAGCCTCTAACTAAAATAGAAAAATTTATAAATTTACTTAATTTTCTTTAAATTTAATATTTGTTTTTAATTGCTAAAACGGGTTTTTAAGTGGCTAAAAAGCAATAGCCTTAGCGTTCCTAAACGCCTTAAAATAAGTCTCTTTTTGTCAAAACAAATTGCTCAATCTGCTCAATGTGCGCAAAAGTTACTCTGTTCTTTTGTTCGCCGCAACGCGGTCTGTTACGCTCGTAATTGCTCATAAATAAACGTTTTGTGTAAACCGTTGTGTAACCTTTTAATCTCCGCAAGTAATCAATTACTAATGCAGCATTCAATCCACAAATACGTAAACTAGGCATACACTGCACTTTAACAAATAAGCTTAAAATTCATAATTAAATACATACAATATAAGTCCCACACGACACATAGAAACCACGGTACCAGACCTTGCTCCAATCCCTCTCTTTTCCCCTCAATGAGATGTTAAAATTGTACTAATACTTTTAATGTTTCGTTGATAACTATT
>JASAMX010004230.1:0-19425 GCA_030248175.1 Microlaimidae sp. YZB2_3 | reverse complement strand
TGCTAAATAAGAACGCACAATTTTAATTGGAACCGCACATTTAATTTTACCGCACATTACCCCTCATGTCTGAATTCTAATTTTCAGCGTCAGCCAGATATGATTCAACCATAATTTACATATTGTAACTTTTTTTTATTTTTTTAACAAAAATGGTTTTTTGTTTCGGATGTTTTAATTCAGGATGATACATGAAAGGTTTTATGGTGAAAATAAACGTTTTAACCTTTGTCATGGAACCCTATACTCCGGACAGTCATGTGGGCGTTTCCTTGGAATGGATCCTGGTTTGTGCAAAAGACATAATTCTCCTAATCTAAGCTACGAACAAATAACAAACGTACATTGAATAAATACAAAAGTAAAAAAATAAAACCATGAAATAGTTTTGTTTTGTTAATGGGCTATTTTAACTTTCAACTATGAAAGTTCAAATAGTACTATCTTAACTTTAAATAATCTTTATGGCATAAAGTTTTAAAATTAAAACAATAGTGCCAAAATCCATAAAAAATTTTATAACTTTGAAGAAAACAACACTAAAGCTACAGGATTCTAATAAGACAAAAATGTTATAACTTAAGATATTTTGCACATATTTTGAAACACAAATCATTAAAATTAACATAACTATGGGCAATTTGCATTTTGGTTGAATCCACACATATCCCGGATGATGCGTTCTTCATTTCTTATTCTTCTGTGTTTATAAATTAATATCCATGTATTTTTGATTGTGTATTTAGTTTTAACTAATTAACTTTTTTTTATTTTTTGGCTTACGGCTAAAGTTGCTTAAAATGTTAAAGATTTAAAGTTAGCATTCAAAGACAAAGTTTGATATTTACACCAAAAAACCACTTACCAATATTGTTTTAAAATTTCTATGTAAATCCTGATATTGTTGAAGACGGCGCCCGGAGGCTTATTTTTCTTTTGGAGCTTACCAAAATTAATTTTATTTAATAATATATTTTTTAGGTTTTTATTGTTGCCGTATAGCTCTTATTCAGCGGTATGAAGAATTAAAATCATTGTATCCTTTACAATTAGCCATTTTACAAACAGCTTACTAATTTTAATTAAAACCAAAAAAGTAAACTATAGAAATTAAAATTATAAAACAACACAAAACTTTGATTATAGAAAATATCTTCACTGCCAACGTGGGCGTGGTTAATTTTTTATTTGTTTAAATAATCGTTACCGTATATTTTAACGCGCGCATGATTCAACTATTTTATTTTTTTAACGGCTTGGCCTCCCAGTATCATATAATATTTCCTACCCCCCCCCCGGAGGAAAATATGATTTAGAGTCAATGGAGCCTTGGGAATTCGGAGCTGGAACTTGGAGCCAAAAATAGGGAACTTGGAGCCGTAAGTTGGGAACTTGGAGCCAAAAATAAAAATCGCTAAAACGTTTACCTAAGCCTAAGCGAAGCCTAAATCTAACCCCAAACCAATTTTTTCTCAAAGGCTCCAAGTTCCCATTGCTTGTGGCTCCAAGTTCCGAAAATTTTTCCATGGCTCCAAGTTCTCTGCTTTTGGCTTTAAAGACCCCGTACCAGGAAATATTCCAGCTGCGCTTAGAATATTTCCTCCTGGGCGAGGAAATAGTTTGATGTTCCGTTGAATATTTCCGTTACTTTCTAGAGACACTCCCCTCCCTCTCGGAAGAAAGTAATATTCTGGCTAAATCCAGTATATCTCCTCCGGGGTGAGGGGCGGTATATCTCCTCTAATAGGTGTAAATTTTTTTGGGTTTATTTAATGAAATACAATGTTTATAATAATTCTTACTGTTTTATAAAAAAGCAAACAGTTTAAAATAAATTTTAATTGCAGAATTGATTAGATTAGATCAATTTAACTCCATAGCTTTTTAAATTGTTTTAAAATTAACAACAATTTTTTTTAATTTGTCTTATCATGTCTAAGTATAACTTTTTTGTAAAATGTTAAAATTTTGGATTCAGAGCAGGTTTGTCTTTGTAATTTAATTGTTTTACTATTTTTGACCAATATTACTATCTTAAGCTTTTTCAGACCCCAAAAACGTAAATACATTTGTTTAAGTGAAAAATTTTCAAGTTAAAAATTTATTATTGACAATTTAATTTAAAAAAAAGAATGAAAAATTCAAAAACTATTATGGAATATGAAAAATTGAAAAAAACTGAAAATACATTTTAAAAAAAATAATTAAATATGCATAACCATGCTTGTCACCAGGATCAACGGATATACCCTATAGTTTTTTATTTCTTGTTCTTCTTTTTTGATTCATTGAATTTTTAATATTGATTTTTCCAAAATAATAAAACCACGTAATAGTAAAATAATTTTACTGTTAAAATTTATTGTATTTTTCAAAATTTTATTTAAAACAATTACTTTGTTGCTAAGCTATTACATTTTTCACTTAATTTATATATTAGGCTATAAAAATTTGGCTATATAAAATATTTGGCTATACTGTTTTTTTAGTTATTTTTGGTCTTGCCTATTAGTAGAAGTAGAAGAAAAAATATTCTTACATAGAAGAAAATTCATTGAGCATCACAAAATCTGTTACTTTTGTTTAATTTTTGCATTACTAGGAGAAAAATTTTGGTTTTGTCATAAATTCTAAAGTTTAAATATTTTAGTTTTATTTTTGGTGTGACTAATTTTACTTGCTTCATTCAATCCTATTTTTCCTTTTTTTAAATTTTTAAAAAAATTCCTAAACGCATTTCTATATGATCCAAGCATAACAATTGTCACTACAGAATCAAAAAGTATATTTAAAATTCTTAAATAAGTTAGAAACCCATCAATATATGCTGGCGAACGTTTTTTCCTTGACTGTTCATAAGACCTTAAGATTATTAACGGCAAATATAAAACAAAAGGTGCCAAAAACTGTAACATATTCAACTTCCAAAGACATTTTTCTCTGTGGTAAGTAAAAAAAGTTGAACTTTCACTGATTGCCTGGATTTTTTTGTACGATTTCAGGCTCAGTATGAAATTTATCGCCATACCCGCTCCCACTGCCAGAAACTGAACCTTAGCCGACGGGGGTAGCGACAATCCTCGGCGATTAGGAGACCAGCATAAACCGTGCCAGTTGAACTGTCTGTCGTGGCCGAACACTCTGTCCAGTTCAAGAAAGCACGGTAACAAGTCCAAGAATACATAGTAAATAATTAGACGGCGGCGTCCGAACCAGCTTTCCTGCTTCTCGGGATGACGAAGCGATATGTAGCGCTGAATTGCCAAAATCGGCTGAGTCGTTGCCGATATAGCCATTACTACAAAGTTCAAGTGACCCATGGCAACGCAGAATTCGTTGTCCATTGGGTGAAATAAATAAATAATTCCGCGGATATAACAGAATGTAATGACAGTAGCAAAGTCAAAAGCTGCCATGTGAATAAGAATGTAGCGGTAGTTGCCATTTACCAAATCACTTCTGGAACTTACGTAGACAATGAAAGTAGTGAGAAACAATATTGGCAGCCCAGTAACGCCTTGAATGACAAAAGGAATAACACGCAGAGGCTGAAAGTTGTAAAGACATGTTATGTTATCCTTTTCTATGAACGATGTATTTTGTTGGTAAAGGGAGAAGTATACCTCAAAAGTGTAGTTCTTCCGATATATTAGGCCACTGCTCATTTTTTTTAAAGAGTATAGTCCACCTTCAGCTTTTTACAAGTCATCGCAATTCGGTTAGAATATAGTTGGCAGCATTTAATGTGGCAATTTTAAACAGAGTGTTGTTTACACCAATATTCTTGCAATTTTCTGTGCAGTTTATTAATTAAACTGCTTTACTTTTGAAACCTAAAAACGCACAATTAATTTTTAACTAATTAATTAAACATAAATTTATAAAAAAATTTTTATAATAGCAAATTAACAAAACTGCTTAATTAATATAGATGTTTCGAGAAGCCAAAACAAAGCGGAAAAAATAAAACAATAACCTAAAATAATTAGTTAGGTATTAATTATAGCAGCTGTTTTAAAACTGTATTGTATTGTATTGACTAGAAATAAAACATAAGAGAGAAGATTTTATTGTTTACAATATAAAGGGAATATAATATAAACAATATTTACATAATTTAAGTTTAAAAGAAGTTTTAGCAAAAATATATAATAAAGGAAAAATGAGACACTTAGAACAAACTGCTTGAAAAAAACCAGGTCCCATTTAAATGGGATCCCATTTAAATAAGACCAAAAATCGAAAAATCCCATTGAAATGGGAGTTGGTCCCATTTAAGTTTTTTTTAAAGTTTTAGTTGATATTTAAACATTTTACAAAAAAGTTATACTTAGACATGATAAGACAAATTAAAAAAATTGTTGTTAAACTTAAAACAATTTAAAAAGCTGGAGTTAAATTCATCTAATCTAATCAATTCTGCAATTAAAATTTATTTTAAACTGTTTGCTTTTTTATAAAACAGTAAGAATTATTATAAACATTGTATTTCATTAAATAAACCCAAAAAAATTTACACCTATTAGAAGGGAGAAAATATTCACAATATTTTCTTCCCCCGCCCCCCACTCCGGAGGAGATATACTGGATTCATCCAGAATATTACCTTCTTCCGAGAGGGGAGGAAATATTCTGAGGGTGACGGAAATATTCCAACGGAACATCAAACTATTTCCTCGCCCAGGAGGAAATATTCTAAGCGCAGCTGGAATATTTCCTGGTACGGGGTCTTTAGAGCCACAAGCAGGGAACTTGGAGCCATCGGAAATTTTTGGGAACTTGGAGCCACAAGCAATGGGAACTTGGAGCCTTTAAGAAAAAATTGGTTTGGGGTTAGGCTTCGCTTAGGCTTAGGTAAACGTTTTAGCGATTTTTATTTTCGGCTCCAAGTTCCCAACTTAGGGCTCCAAGTTCCCGACTTATGGCTCCAAGTTCCCTATTTTTGGCTCCAAGTTCCCAAGGCTCCATCGACCCTAAATCTATTTCCTCCGGGGGGGGGGGGTAGGAAATATTCTATGACACTGGGAGGCCAAGCCGTTAAAAAAATAAAATAGTTAAATCATGCGCGCGTTAAAATATACGGTAACGATTATTCAAACAAATAAAAAATTAACCACGCCCACGTTTGCAGTGACGATATTTTCTATAATCAAAGTTTAGTGTTGTTTTATAATTATAATTTTAATTTCTATAGTTTACTTTTTTGGTTTTAATTAAAATTAGTAAGCTGTTTGTAAAATGGCTAATTGTAAAGGATACAATGATTTTAATTCTTCATACCGCTGAATAAGAGCTATACGGCAACAATAAAAACCTAAAAAAATATATTATTAAATAAAATTAATTTTGGTAAGCTAAAGGTAAAATAAGCCTCCGGGCGCCGTCTTCAACAATATCAGGATATACAATGAAATTTTAAAACAATATTGGTAAGTGGTTTTTTGGTGTAAATATCAAACTTTGTCTTTGAATGCTAACTTTAAATCTTTAACATTTTAAGCAACTTTAGCCGTAAGCCAAAAAATAAAAAAAGTGAATTAGTTAAAACTAAATACACAATCAAAAATACATGGATATTAATTAATAAACACAGAAGAATAAGAAATGAAGAACGCATCATCCGGGATATGTGTGGATTCAACCAAAATGCAACTTGCCCATAGTTATGTTAATTTTAATGAATTGTTCCCATTTTGTTTCAAAATATGTGCAATTTTAATAATCTTAATTTTGTTGTAACATTTTTGTCTTATTAGAATCCTGTAGCTTTAGTGTTGTTTTCTTCAAAGTTATAAAATTTTTTATGGATTTTGGCACTATTGTTTTAATTTTAAAACTTTATGCCATAAAGATTATTTAAAGTTAAGATAGTACTATTTGAACTTTCATAGTTGAAAGTTAAAATAGCCCATTAACAAAACAAAACTATTTCATGGTTTTATTTTTTTACTTTTGTATTTATTCAATGTACGTTTGTTATTTGTTCGTAGCTTAGATTAGGAGAATTATGTCTTTTGCACAAACAAGGATCCATTCCAAGGAAACGCCCACATGACTGTCCGGAGTATAGGGTTCTATGACAAAGGTTAAAACGTTTATTTTCACCATAAAACCTTTCATGTATCATCCTGAATTAAAACATCCGAAACAAAAAACCATTTTTGTTAAAAAAATAAAAAAAAGTTACAATATTTAAATTATGGTTGAATCATATCTGGCTGACGCTGAAAATTGGAATTCAGACATGAGGGGTAATGTGCGGTAAAATTAAATGTGCGGTACCAATTAAAATTGTGCGGTAATGACTTTTTTTTTAAAAAAAACAAATAAGAACGCAGAATTTTTTTAATTCCACTTTTTAACAAAATATACATAAATTAACCAAAAATTAAAAAAATTGCATTTAGGTTCCAAATTAAGTAATTTAATAAATAATTATTAAAAAAAAGTTTTTAATCTTTATTATTAACCCGTTTTAATGAAAAATTTTGAATATTTTTGTTGTTAAATAGTCGATTCAATATGCAAATATCGCGGTCAGTTAGATTTTATGTGCCTATAATTATTAAATTTGTCGAAAAACTTATGTTTACTCTACGAAGTTAAACTTATGTTTAACTTAAGTTTAACTTATGTTTGTTCGTAGAGTAAACTTATGTTTACTCAACGAACTTATAATGTTAAATTTCTTAAACGTAACTTTTGTTAAAAAAAACCAACAATATAACACCTATTAAAGGAGATCTTTGTGGAGATCAGCAAACGGTTTCGTTATAGCAAAAACCTAGTATTGTGAAAAGTTACTATTACTTTTACTTAAATTAATAAAAGTAACGGATTTTGATAACTTTTGGGTTTAACTCGACTTTTGAAATTTCAATTACTTTTACTTTTACTCTTACTTAGATTTTTTCTGCAATTATTTAAAATAATTTAAGTAATAATTAGTAATTTTAACGAGTAAATTTCCTATGGGCTTGTTGCAAAATAAGCACGATAGTCAAAACCTTCCCATTCAAAAGGAAATCGTTCAATGTTAAAGACCTTCAAAGAGTTATGACCTTATAGAATCATTTTTAGCCAATTAGGGTTAGGGAAAAAAGGAGATCTTTAATCAGTTGGAGATCCAATTTTTTCCTAGGCGCGAATTTCCTAAAAGTGATTCTAACAGCTCCTCCCACAAATATTCCCACAGTGGAAAACATATATGACGTGATCATGAATACTATACGACATTATGAGGGTATTTAAAATCCTAACGTGAATTTGTGATATGTTTGTGCTAAGATTTTGTGTTAAATTTTGTGTAAAGTAGTGGATGGTAGACGCACAGTAAGTAGTTTTAAAACCAATACATAGAAATTTAGATACACCACAAGATTTCAGACTCAAATGGATTTTGTGTTTTAAATGAAAACAATTATCAAGCGACTTAAAAGTTTTCAACGCAATTTTTAAATTAATTTGACAAAAGTGACGGTAAAACAGTGTTTTAAGGTTATTTGGAACTTTTCTAGAGTCAAGACCAGTATATGGTAAAACAATGGAATATAATATTTTTAGTTAAAACTTTTGGATCTTTAAAATTTATTAATTTTTTTTATTCAAACATCAATAAAATTAAATGCATAAGATTTGAAGTGACATCTTCAAAATATAATTGAGAAAAAATTAAACCATCGAGATGAAACTCCTTAACCGAAATGCTATCAGGTAGCGTCAAATCAAAAAAAAGTTTTTTGCCAAAACACTTTGAAAAATTTATTTTGTAATGGCATGTTTCAGACGGCTTCTAGTTTTTTTATAATATTTTAAAACTGTAAATTTTAGTTAATTTCAGTCTATAAATTTGATTTAATTTAATTTTTGTATATTTTGTGAAAAAATTGGAACTAAAAAAATTATACGCTCTTATTAAAAAAAACCCGTCATAAACGCAAAATTCTAAATGTTCCGCGCATGTGTCTCATACAAACTTCGAGGTCAGTATCTGTTATTAACAGAAGCAACTTATTATTTTAAGATTAAAAGTCAAAGTATCTGTTAAAAAAGACGTAAGCAACATTTATTTATAGACAGTTAAAGAAAATTTTAAAAACAACAAAAAACATTATATTTTAAAATGCGTCGTATCAATATGTAAAACAATGTTTTTAATTATTTATCCTCTTACCTTCTTAATTTTTTTATTTCTGTTGTGTAAATCTAAAATATTTACAAACGTAAACAAGTAGAAGTGATCAACCATTTTCTAGGCTGGTTATCGCACGAAGGAACCTTTTTCTGGCAACTTTTTTCCTTGCAGAAAACTTTTTTCCCGGAAACCTTTTTGCGTAAGTTACTTTAAATAGGTTTTAATGCAACGCAAAGTTGTTTACATTTAACGAAAAAAGCTTTAATCTTGGACATAAAACAATGAATTTATGTTTATACTGTAAAATAGTATATAATTTTTTCTACGGTTAATCAAACAATCAAATCATGATTAGATTTTAAAACATAGCTAATGATTAGCCTTTTTTGAAAATGTAGCCTTGTGTTTTTTCAGTAGGAGTGATTTTTCTTTCTACAATCTTACAATATTATGCCTTGGAGCTCCTGTATATTTTGAACGAAATTTTGTTAACAAAAATTTTTAAATTATTGGTATTATTCTTTCATAATTTGCGAAATTAGTAAAATACGTCCGAATTTTGTCCAAAAATCTCGCCAAAAATTTTGCCACAAAGGAACCAATCAAAGCAGTTTAGCGCCAATTAAATTAGTCAAACAGAATTCAAAAGTTTTAAGGGTTCAATAAAAATTGGTTGATATAAATGACATTAAATTGCTTGGACTTAATTTGTTACTTCAAAGCCCTCCCACACTACTTTGTTTCATTATTCTATTAAACCAACAACGTCTGTTTTGCTTCTAGTGCAGGCGACAAAACATGAAATTTGAAACGTTGTATCTCAATAACGGAGCGGAAGATTTGTACAGCACATATAACCGACCAGTATCAGACCTTGGTTGTCCGTTAAAATGATTTAAAATTTGTTTATGACGCAATAATTAAAATGGAAAAAAATTCTTAAAAAAAACAATAACCTTTTTATTAGTAAGAGACAGGAAACGCAGCGTGATAATAGATCAAAATTTTTTGAGTAATTCTCAAAGAAAATTTAAGTGCAATTTGGTCCTAGTAACAGCTTTTTGGGCACCTCTTTCAAAGTTAAAATAAAAAAAAACTAAAAAATAAAAACAAAAACAGTTAAGCAACGCTAAACTCTGGCACTGTCATAATTACATCGAAACTACCTAATTATAAATGCGCAGACAAACAGATAACATTAGTATTACCAAAAAATATAATATAACGAAAAATGTGCAACTCCTATATAAAAAAGTAAGTAAAAGTATGCCATTATAATGAGCCTCTCCATTTAAATGACACTCTCCATAATAATGGCATAGTAGCAATTTTAATACAGGAAAATATGCTGTTCGCCTAGGTTATTCTGCACAAATGTGCGCGTATCAATAAAACATTTTATTTCATTTATGGGATGCGCGCGCATAGTGCAAAGTGACGTAGGTGAACGGCATATATTTTCCCCCATTAAAATGGCTACTATGCCATTATTATGGAAAGTGTCATTTAAATAGAGAGGCTCATTATAATGGCCTACTTTTCCGTACTTTTTTATATAGGAGTTGCACATTTTTCGTTATATTATATATTTTTGGTACTACTACATCGTCAAGAGGATGCTGACTCTCTTTACTTTCCACTTACCAATATTTCTTTTTCTCCTACTTATACGCCACACAGCTTATGTGCGCAACGGGTCAAAAAACTACCTTTATGTCAGCTTATGATTTTTTAAAATTGAAGTTATAATTGTAATAGGGTAGTGGGATTAAAAATATAATAGATTAAAATCAAAGGAATTTATGTCACTTTCT
The DNA here is from genome assembly GCA_030248175.1 of Microlaimidae sp. YZB2_3. Taxonomy (NCBI): domain Eukaryota; kingdom Metazoa; phylum Nematoda; class Chromadorea; order Desmodorida; family Microlaimidae; species Microlaimidae sp. YZB2_3. The sequence continues at coordinate 9,477 of JASAMX010004230.1, read as the reverse complement.
ATTCTATATTGCTCAGACATACTTAAGGTAATAACTAATGCGCATCCTACGGCTTATTTAATGCTTTTAGTGGCTATAATTAGGACAGTTAATGGCCCTAGTTAGGCCTTTTAGAAAAAGAATCACTTTTTAAATCAATATTTTAGAGAACTACTTTATAAATTATTTGTTTTCATTAAAAATGAATAAACAAACACCACCTCGTTTTATTACATTTACACTATATACACGATTTTTTCCTACTTAAATAAATAGTAAAAAATAATGAAATGATTTCTTTCTAGAAATCGATTTTTTGAGGGTCCTAATAAGGCCATAAAAGGCTTTAACTAGAGCGCGTTTTAATTACAGCCATCGAAAGCCTTAACTAGTCGGTCCCTAGTTAGGACATTAAAAGTGTCTGGAAAATATGTTAATTTTTCCTTTATTCTTTTGTTATATATTTTTGATGAAATAATTTTACACGAGTAAAGGGTTTTAAAATTATTTGTTAGAAAATGTTTATGCTACAGATTAATTAAGCAACTTTAATTTTGTGTCTCGAATTTAATTAAAATCTCAGCTTTGATTGACTCACTATTATGTTAACAACACTATACGTTTTAAGATTCGTGAGTGTATTTTTTTCAACAAATAAACAGATGACACGCAATGATGTAATAAAATACAAACAAAATTGACAACATTTTTAATCGGCAGTATACAAACTAAAAAAATGGTATAACATAACTTAAGGTCTCTCCGGACAGTTTTTATTGCAGAGCGTTCAGTAGTAAACCATTTCCAATAAAGAGCAAAAATTACCCATTTTTATTTACACACAATTTATTTTTGAATTATTATACTTATAGGGTATTATAATATTTTAATATATTCAAATGACAAAAATTTGACTAATTGGCGATAAGCAGACAACAAATTCTGTTTACAATAATGATACTTTTTAAATTTATGTGAAATAAATTTTAAAAAATTATAAAAAAATAAAAAAACATTATTAAAATCAAAGAAAATTTATGGCCAAATATGTTTCATGTGGGAATCGATCTCGGGACCTTTCAAAAATTTGACGACGCGTTAGCCGACTATGCCACTGCACGTCCGACTGTGTGTTCAACAGTTGTTCAAATTGTAGGTAGATTATTCCACGATGTAGATTTTTTATCATGTAAAAAAAGCTAACACGACCTGCGAAATATTCTACAGTTTTTGCAATAATCTACATAGTAATTTTCCGACGTAATACTGTAGACTATTCTACATGATAACCGCAAATTCGCAAACAAAAAACTGAAAAGGTAAAACTCTGATGATGCTTTTTTTCACGTAAGATCGTCAAATATTTAACGTTTTTTTTGTTGAATTCAACGTATAAACTATTTTATATGTTACAACATTCGACGTATAAATTATTCTATATGTTACAACATCAAATATTTCAAATAATTTAAATTATTTGACAGTATTATGTTAAAAAATTGCTGTATGCATTTTGTTTTCACAATTTTTTGCTCAGTAAACTTTGAACTGAGGAAACCGTAAACATAAAATACTCCGATAAGGTTTTTTCCACGTAATGTTGTTAAATATTCCAGGTTTTTTGTTGTATCAGGCGTATTTAAATGTTAAAACGTTGAATATTTTGACTAATTTTAATTATTCGACAGTGTAGTATGTTAAAAACTTTATCTAGGAGTTTTGCTTTCGCAAATCCTTTATTTTACATGATAAAAAACCTACACTGTGAAATAATCAAACTACACACAGTCGGATATTATCTACTCTTATGCATTATTGATATTTTACAGACAAAAATTTAAATTCCAAAAATTTAAATTTAAAAAATGTAATTATAAATGCTTCAATACCCGATAGGTGGAATATTTGGAAGTGTAGAAAGAGAGTTACAAAAAACATAAAAAAAGATATGGAAAGAATATAGTTTTAGTTGTAAACCAAAGTTCTAGAATATGGCAAAATTAGAATTACCAAACTGCAGATAATAACGTATATTAAAAAAAATTCAGAATTATTTTGGGTATCTAAAAGTACAAGAAAATATAAGAAAATACTAGAAAATTTTGAGTATCTAAAAGTACAGGAAAAAATATACTTTTGTACTTTTAGATACTCAAAATAATTCTAAATTTTTTTTTAAATATACGTTATTATTTTTAGTTCGGTAATGACAAAGGCTTGGGTCGGGGCTTAATTCAAAATTCTAACTTTGCCATATTTTAGAACTTTGGTTTACAACCAGGAAAATAATAAAAAAACACTTTTTTGGGAATTTAAAAAGTCTGTTTTAAAAATTACACCTCCCAAAAGCAGTTAATATTTTTAAAATAATTGCTATCTATTTAAGAGTTGAGAAAACTCTAAAATAGGAATTAAAACTTTACCAGTTTTTATTAAAAACAAATATGTATAAATGTGTTTATGTTAAGTTATCCCATTTAAGCAAAGAGTTCTAAAAGATTTCTTCAGAAAAAATATAAAAATTAAACATTATAAAGAGTTTTAAACAACGTTGCCACCGTTATTTTCATAATGCGGTCGGGTGCCACCAGCACTAGGTGGTTCACAAAGGGATGGCAATAATTACCATTTGTTCCTAACAGCATAAAATGAAATTATATCAAAAAATATATATATCACGAAATTATATCAAAAAATCGAAATGAATTTGGGTGGTAAATGTTTTTTCTTGAGCTTGGTTTTGCTTAAACAGTTAAGGGACCAATTTAACTAGCAATTATTGTCATCTTGTATGACAGAGAAATTCCGTTCAAAAGAAATTGCCGTTCATCCAGGTTTCCTAGCCTCAGACTGTAAATCTGTATATTTTTCAATCAACAACAAATTATTTTTTACTGAACGAATCCTGGATGAGTAATGGGTATCGAATTACAAAATGTAAAACAAAACTAAAACTTACAAAATGTTTGCATCAAGTATTCATGTACCAAACCTTAATAGTGCTATATTCCGAGCTCTGGCCATTTAAAACCAAGGGAGCTTCTCCAGACTCGCGGAACTCCGCCCCCATAAAATGAGCAATTTTTACGCTTCTAAGCATGCAAACATTTTGTAAGTTTTAGTTTTTTTTTACATTTTGTAATTCGATACCCATTACTCATCCAGGATTTGTTCAGTAAAAAATAATTTGTTGTTGATTGAAAAATATACAGATTTACAGTCTGAGGCTAGGAAACCTGGATGAACGGCAATTTCTTTTGAACGGAATTTCTCTGTCATACAAGATGACAATAATTGCTAGTTAAATTGGTCCCTTAACTGTTTAAGCAAAACCAAGCTCAAGAAAAAACATTTACCACCCAAATTCATTTCGATTTTTTGATATAATTTCGTGATATATATATTTTTTGATATAATTTCATTTTATGCTGTTAGGAACAAATGGTAATTATTGCCATCCCTTTGTGAACCACCTAGTGCTGGTGGCACCCGACCGCATTATGAAAATAACGGTGGCAACGTTGTTTAAAACTCTTGATAATGTTTAATTTTTATATTTTTTCTCAAGAAATCTTTTAGAACTCTTTGCTTAAATGGGATAACTTAACATAAACACATTTATACATATTTGTTTTTAATAAAAACTGGTAAAGTTTTAATTCCTATTTTAGAGTTTTCTCAACTCTTAAATAGATAGCAATTATTTTAAAAATATTCACTGCTTTTGGGAGGTGTAATTTTTCAAAACCAGACTTTTTAAATTCCCAAAAAAGTGTGTTTTTATTATTTTTCCTGGTTGTAAACCAAAGCTCTAAAATATGGCAAAGTTAAGAATTCTGATTGAGCCCCGACCCAAGCCTTTGTCATTACCGAACTTAAAAATAATAACGTATATTTAAAAAAATTTTCGAGATTTTTTTTGAGATACTCTCAAAATTACAAAAAGTATATTTTTCCTGTACTTTAGATACTCCAAAATTTTTCTCATATTTTCTTATATTTTCTTCTACTTTTAGATTCCCAAAATAATTTCTGAATTTTTAAATATACGTTTATTTATCCATTTTGAGTAATTGACCGATGCTTCAATTTCGGCGCCTAATTCAAAAGTACTAATTTTGCCATATTCTAAAAATTTTGGTTTACAACTAAAACTATATTCTTTCCATATCTTTTTTATGTTTTTTGTAACTCTCTTTCTACACTTCCAAATATTCCACCTATCGGGTATTGAAGCATTTATAATTACATTTTTTAAATTTAAATTTTTGGAATTTAAATTTTTGTCTGTAAAATATCAATAATGCATAAGAGTAGATAATATCCGACTGTGTGTAGTTTGATTATTTCACAGTGTAGGTTTTTTATCATGTAAAATAAAGGATTTGCGAAAGCAAAACTCCTAGATAAAGTTTTTAACATACTACACTGTCGAATAATTAAAATTAGTCAAAATATTCAATGTTTTAACATCTAAAATTATCATTTATACGCCTGATACAACAAAAAACCTGGAATATTTAACAACATTACGTGGAAAAAACCTTATCGGAGTATTTTATGTTTACGGTTTCTCTCAGTTCAAAGTTTACTGAGCAAAAAATTGTGAAAACAAAATGCATACAGCAATTTTTTTACATAATACTGTCAAATAATTTAAATTATTTGAAATATTTGATGTTGTAACATATAGAATAATTTATACGTCGAATGTTGTAACATATAAAATAGTTTATACGTTGAATTCAACAAAAAAAAACGTTAAATATTTGACAATCTTACATGAAAAAAAGCATCATCAGAGTTTTACCTTTTCAGTTTTTTGTTTGCAAATTTGCGGTTATCATGTAGAATAGTCTACAGTATTACGTCGGAAAATTACTACGTAGATTATTGCAAAAACTGTAGAATATTTCACAGGTCGTGTTAGCTTTTTTTACATGATAAAAAATCTACATCGTGGAATAATCTACCTAAAATTTGAACAACTGTTGAACACACAGTCGGACGTGCAGTGGCATAGTCGGCTAACGCGTCGTCAAATTTTTCAAAGGTCCCGAGATCGATTCCCACATGAAACATATTTGGCCATAAATTTTCTTTGATTTTAATAATGTTTTTTTATTTCTTTATAATTTTTTAAAATTTATTTCACATAAATTTAAAAAGTATCATTATTGTAAACAGAATTTGTTGTCTGCTTATCGCCAATTCGTCAAATTTTTGTCATTTGAATATATTGAAATATCATAATACCCTATAAGTATAAAAATTCCATAATAAATTGTGTGTAAATAAAAATGGGTAATTTTTGCTCTTTATTGCAATTGGTTTACTACTGAACGCTCTGCAATAAAAACTGTCCGAAGAGACCTTAGGTTATGTTATACCATTTTTTTAGTTTGTATACTGCCGATTAAAAATGTTGTCAATTTTGTTTGTATTTTATTACATCATTGCGTGTCATCTGTTTATTAGTTGAAAAAATACACTCACGAATCTTAAAACGTATAGTGTTGTTAACATAATAGTGAGTCAATCAAAGCCGAAATTTTAATTAAATTCGAGACACAAAATTAAAGTTGCTTAATTATTCTGTAGCATAAACATTTTCTAAAAAATAATTTTAAAACCCTTTACTCGTGTAAAATTATTTCATCAAAAATATATAACAAAAGAATAAAGGAAAAATTGACATATTTTTCAGACACTTTTAATGTCCTAACTAGGGACCGACTAGTTAAGGCTTTCGATGGCTGTAATTAAAACGCGCTCTAGTTAAAGCCCTTTATGGCCTTATTAGGACCCTCAAAAAATTGATTTCTAGGAAGAAATCATTTCATTATTTTTTACTATTTATTTAAGTAGGAAAAAATCGTGTATATAGTGTAAATGTAATAAAACGAGGTGGTGTTTGTTTCTTCATTTTTAATGAAAACAAATAATTTATAAAGTAGTTCTCTAAAATATTGATTTAAAAAGTGATTCTTTTTCTAAAAGGCCTAACTAGGGCCATTAACTGTCCTAATTATAGCCACTAAAAGCATTAAATAAGCCGTAGGTTGCGCATTAGTTATTACCTTAAATACGTCTGAGCAATGTAGAATAGAAAGTGACATAAATTCCTTTGATTTTAATCTATTATATTTTTAATTCCACTACCCTATTACAATTATAACTTCAATTTTAAAAAATCATAAGCTGACATAAAGGTGGTTTTTTGACCCGTTGCGCACATAAGCTGTGTGGCGTATAAGTAGGAGAAAAAGAAATATTGGTAAGTGGAAAGTAAAGAGAGTCAGCATCCTCTTGACGATGTAGTAGTACCAAAAATATATAATATAACGAAAAATGTGCAAATCCTATATAAAAAAGTACGGAAAAGTAGGCCATCATAATGAGCCTCTCTATTTAAATGACACTTTCCATAATAATGGCATAGTAGCCATTTTAATGGGGGAAAATATATGCCGTTCACCTACGTCACTTTGTACTAAATGCGCGCGCATCCCATAAATGAAATAAAATGTTTTATTGATACGCGCACATTTGTGCAGAATAACCTAGGCGAACAGCATATTTTCCTGTATTAAAATGGCTACTATGCCATTATTATGGAGAGTGTCATTTAAATTGAGAGGCTCCTTATAATGGCTTACTTTTACTTACTTTTTTATATATGAGTTGCACATTTTTTGTTATATTATATATTTTTGGTAGTACTAATGTTATCTGTTTGTCTGCGCCATTTATGTTTAGTTAGTTTTGATGTAATTATGACAGTGCCAGGGTTTAGCGTTGCTTAACTGTTTTTGTTTTTATTTTTTGTTTTTTTTATTTTAACTCCAAAAAAGGTGCCCAAAAAGCTGTTACTAGGACCAAATTGCACTTAAATTTTCTTTGAGAATTACTCAAAAAATTTTGATCTATTATGACGCTGCGTTTCCTGTTTCTTACTAATAAAAAGATTGTTGTTTTTTTTAGATTTTTTTTCCATTTTAATTATTTCGCCATAAACAAATTTTAAATCATTTTAACGGACAACCAAGGTCTGATACTGGTCCGTTATATGTGCTGTACTAATCTCCCGCTCCGTTATTGAGATACAACTTTTCAAATTTCATGTTTCGTCGCCAGCACTAGAAGCAGAACAGACGTTGTTGGTTTAATAGAATAATGAAACAAAATAGTGTGGGAGGGCTTTGAAGTAACAAATCAAGTCCAAGCAATTTGATGTCATTTATATCAACCAATTTTTATTGCACCCCTAAAACTTTTGAATTCTGTTTGACTAATTTAATTGGTGCTAAACTGCTAATGTTATCTGTTTGTCTGCGCCATTTATGTTTAGTTAGTTTTGATGTAATTATGACAGTGCCAGGGTTTAGCGTTGCTTAACTGTTTTTGTTTTTATTTTTTGTTTTTTTTATTTTAACTCCAAAAAAGGTGCCCAAAAAGCTGTTACTAGGACCAAATTGCACTTAAATTTTCTTTGAGAATTACTCAAAAAATTTTGATCTATTATGACGCTGCGTTTCCTGTTTCTTACTAATAAAAAGATTGTTGTTTTTTTTAGATTTTTTTTCCATTTTAATTATTGCGCCATAAACAAATTTTAAATCATTTTAACGGACAACCAAGGTCTGATACTGGTCCGTTATATGTGCTGTACTAATCTCCCGCTCCGTTATTGAGATACAACGTTTCAAATTTCATGTTTCGTCGCCAGCACTAGAAGCAGAACAGACGTTGTTGGTTTAATAGAATAATGAAACAAAATAGTGTGGGAGGGCTTTGAAGTAACAAATCAAGTCCAAGCAATTTGATGTCATTTATATCAACCAATTTTTATTGCACCCCTAAAACTTTTGAATTCTGTTTGACTAATTTAATTGGTGCTAAACTGCTTTATTTGGTTCCTTTGTGGCGAAATTTTTGGCGAGATTTTTGGACAAAATTCAGACGTATTTTACTAATTTCGCAAATTATGAAAGAATAATAGCAATAATTTAAAAATTTTTGTTAACAAAATTTTGTTCAAAATATACAGGAGCTCCAAGGCATAATATTGTAAGATTATAGAAAGAAAAATCACTCCTACTAAAAACACAAGGCTACATTTTCAAAAAAGGTTAATCATCAGCTGTGTTTTAAAATCTAATCATGATTTGATTGTTTGATTAACCGTAGAAAAAATTATATACTATTTTACAGTATAAACATAAATTCATTGTTTTATGTCCAAGATTAAAGTTTTTTTTCGTTAAATGTAAACAACTTTGCGTTGCATTAAAACCTATTTAAAGTAACTTACGCAAAAAGGTTCCCGGGAAAACAGTTTTCTGCAAGGAAAAAAGTTGCCAGAAAAAGGTTCCTTCGTGCGATAACCAGCCTAGAAAATGGTTGATCACTTCTACTTGTTTACGTTTATAAATATTTTAGATTTACTCAACAGAAAAAAAAAATTAAGAAGATAAAAAGATAAATAATTAAAAACATTGTTTTACATATTGATACGACGCATTTTAAAATATTATGTTTTTTGTTGTTTTTATTATTATTATTATTATTTATTTTGTCCAAAGACGTGAACATACAGAAGCAAGTTTACACCGCACTGAAGTTGTATGACCCAATAAGCAAAACTGAATATTTTTTTAATACTACTCAATCATTTCCAACCTCAAAAGGATTCATGACTCCCTGAAATTGGCAACAAAAAAGCAGCTAAAATCTATTCAGTTTTGCAAAACACAAAATAATATATTTTAAAATAATAAATTAAAATATTAAAAACCTAAATATCACAATCATCAATTACAGCTATTATTTAATAATATTATTTACTACAATTAAATAAAACAGAAATAACTATACCACATAATAAAATCGATTGTTTTCCAAAAATGTATTTAAAAAATTAATGTCCCGCATAGATTTAAAAAAAGAATATTTGGTTTGCTCACAAAAAATGGTTGGAAGCCCATTCCATAGTTTTATAGATTGCCTTAGTGCAGACAAATCAGTTCTTAAAAAGTACTTGGTTGGCAAATCATATTCATAAATATTGTTTCTAAGTCTGTCAGATCTTCTCACGTCTTTGTTGGCAGTCATTAACAGATGATTTTCAGGAGGAATGCGAATTAAGTGATGATAACAGTACATAAGACGTGTTCGAAAACTGGCCGCTGTATAGCCAACAGATGGAATTTTACTTAAAGATTGCAACTGCTCCAAACAAAAGGTGTATTTTTTGTATATTTATTCTCTAAACTTGATTGTAGTGCACTGTCCAGCTTGTAACTATCTTTTTGAATAACAAGGGCAATAGATAGCCAAACCATAGCTCAGTGAGGGGAATACAGTTTGAAAAAAGATATCTCTTAATACACGTGAACTTACATTTTTACCTAAAATTTTGGCTAAAGTCCCAGTGGTTTTACTTAACTGGGCACTTTTAATTTCGGAGTGCTTACTCCACGATAGTTTATCATCAAC
>JASAMX010004229.1:0-18815 GCA_030248175.1 Microlaimidae sp. YZB2_3 | reverse complement strand
TGACATAAAAAAAGAAAATAGTTGTTTAATGAACACGTGAACACACTGTTACAGCAACGCTTTCTTTGCCTTTAGTTCATTAAAATCAAAATAAAACCAAAATACGACTCCTGCTCTTTATTTATATTTTTATAACAAAACTTTTCGCAGCAAAAAAAACATTGTTTCAGGATAATATGCCTAAGAAATCCCTATTTTGACCTTTTTTAAATGCCTGATGATATTTTGAACAAAAAAATAACAGTTCCAAAGTTTTGAAGCATAGAAAAAGGTTTTGCCAAAAAATAGTCGAAATTAAAAACTAAAAATTATTTTATTGCATTTTTAGGTGGTTATCTCACACAAAACATTGTTTTTGTAGAAAATTTATTTTTTTAATGAAAGCAAAAAATCAAAAAAAAAGATAAAACCACGGGTAAAAACATATGCAATTTACCAAAAAATATAACCAATTAATCAAATTGCTTTTTGAGTAGTCATAAAAATGGCACATTACTTTTAGTTGGTTCATAATAATGGCCTATTCTTCTTCAATTGCATGAATTGAAATGGATTTATTTATTAACGTGAATTAGATAAATTGAATTTTTTCAATATAAATTAAAAGATGCATTTTATTATAACTAGCGTATATTAGAAATATAATACTTTCAAAATAAAAATGCCATTTAAATGTATTGAAATTATGTTGTTTATTTTGATTTTAATGAACTAAAGGCAAAGAAAGCGTTGCTGTAACAGTGTGTTCACGTGTTCATTAAACAACTATTTTCTTTTTTTATGTCACAAAATAAGCATCTGAAGTTGATTTCTACTTCAAATCTTTCATTTTCTGAATTTCGATTGTCTGACAACGGATGATTCTGGTAACGTCAGATTCTCGTGATTTGAGTGATTACTCAATGGGGGGCATTATTTAGTCCAACGAACAACTGTTGCAGCCACGTTGGGTTAATCTTTAGTTCTTAAAATATTAGTGTTTTCTTAAAAAAACCCTGGGATTTTTACCCATTGTTTGGAAACATTGAAATCGAAGAAACATTCAACGAACATGACAGGTATTTTATAAAATTATATTGTTTTGAGTTTTTTGTTGAAAACTCTGTCGAAACAAATCATTTTAAATTAGTAAAATCATACTTTTTTTATTTAAATAAAAATTTTCATAAGAGACTTAAATTCAGCATTTGTTCTCCTGCCAAAAATTTGCCAATTGTTTTAAGGTAGAAACCGCAAGTTTTTTACTAACACACTAATATCTCAAAAAAGACATTTAAAAATTTTCAATGAAGGTTTCAAAATAAACATAAAAATACTTAGGTTTTTTATAAATTTTTGCACTAAACTTTGTTTATAAAAGAGAATGCCCTATTTTTGGCCTTTTAAAATATTTCGACAAAAAATTATTAAGACTTTGGAGCAAAAGGTAATAATTTTACAAAAAATAAAAAGGTGTCAACTCATAAAAGAATCACAACGATAAGTGAAAATATTTCTTTATTATTTTTTACATACTAATAAAATTTTCGCATAAATTGGTTGCTTCGTTCGCGAGATATAATTAGTTAAAGGAATACTGTCACAAATCAAATTCCTATAACGCTGGATCAGACAACTTTTTTGTGTACTAAAACATTTAAATTGAAATTTATAAATGTTGTCAAATTGGTCTAAAAAAGACAAATTATTAAATTTAGGGTAAATAAGAATTTAAATAGGTAAACCTTGCAGTTACCAAGTGGACACAAATCATAGCGTACAATTAACTAACTGATTCCAATTAAATGTGACGCACCAACTGAGAATAAAAAACTTGTTTCTCTGTTTAACAGTTTAACAATTTCAAAAACAACGCTATTGTTTATCAGTTTGGTTTTACATATTCTGTTTTTTCAGGTGCATCTGCAACAAGTGAGTGTTTCGGGAGAGTCCAGCAAGTGATTTGATTAGATCACCAAAATGTGTGCAATCTAGATATTCCATCAAAGATTAAAAGTAGGGCTTTTTTGCTGGAAATTAAAATATTGTACAAAATACAAACATTTAATTGAAGACGGAAAATGTCATCATCAATGGAAATGTCCAGACTGGACCACAAAGTGTTTGGATGCAAAAAAATTATCAATATCAGTTACAAATGAGCAGATAGACCTAATAGTTTCAGATCGACCAATAATTTGTTCTTTAAAACCAAGTGAAGAATGTCAAAATGAGTTACTTACACAATTTTTTTCTCAAATTGAATTTTTTGATAGATCTAAGTACTTGGTTCAACATTTACAAATAATATTTTAAGAGCTAACACATCAACAATATGAATGTGCTGGATCAGGAGAAAAAGCAGCTGGCACTCCCTATTTTTGCGCGAACCACGAATGTAGTCATTATGGAACTGCTACTAGATTTTGTTACTACAATCAACCTAAAATACCTTAGTTTATAACTGTTGAACAACAAAAAGTGCCAGTCAAAGCTTGGAGAAATGTTCAAGTCAGGTTTTATGATTACAAACAGTCACCAGTGAAATTTGCTTAATTGTAAAGACTGTTCAATAAAGTGCAAAGAAAGAGGTGTAGAATTGCAATTAGAACAAAAAATTGGACTTAAGGCTGGTTCATACTTACGACAAAACGTCCTTTGGACAAAGTCCACAGAACAATTTTAGAAAAGCCAAAACATCCTTTGGACAAGATAAAACGTCTTTTGGACTTTTTCCTTTGGACGAAGTATGAATGCTTGTTAAAATTTGTCTTTTGGACAACGTCCGAAGGACAAAATCCAAGGGGAAAAGTCCAAAAGGACAAAAAGTATGAACACCTTGTCGTTTGATTTTGTCCTTTGGACTTTGTCCTTTGGACTTTGTCCTTTGGACTTTGTTCTTTGGACTTTGTCCAAAGGACGTTTTTACGCTGTATTTGTCCTTTGGACAAAGTCCTAAGGACTTTTGTCGTTTGGACTTTGTCCAAACAACGTTTTGTCATACGTATGAACCAGCCTTTATTAAAATATTTTCAACACCATTTTATATTTAAATAAGTCTACTGATGGAAACAGAATCAGTATATCTTCCCCAGAAATTACACTTCGAGACCATGAAGTAATAACTAAAGTGTGGAAACATGGATTTATGATAAAACAACTTGGAACTAAATGTTCAGCAACTCCATTCTGTGAAGGAATCAAATGTACTTTCTGCTTGGAAATGCTAAAACATGCACATTGTGCTCCTACACTAGTAAAAATTATCCTAATTTCTATGGCTGCAACAATTTTAATAGTCATACATGCATTTGTAAAATCAGTAATGGCTTTACTTCATGGATTATATTATAGTCTTTTAATTTTAAAGCAAATAACAAATTGTGTTTTCTCCTGTATATTGAATATAAGAGGATACCGTATAAAACAATTTGAACCTAGAATTCGATTAGGAAGACTTTGAGTAGAATGATATTTGCAATCATTTTCTAATCAAATTAAATGTGTTTATTTCAAAAATTTTAACAATATAGCAAATATCACAGCAAACTGATCACGTTCGCTAATATTTACAAAACCATGAGTTTATCTAGAAAATGACTCATAGACTTAAATTACTTTAAGCTCTAAGATGAGCCATTACTAAGACTTCTTTTAAAAGTAACCAGGGATGTTGATAGTACTTGTTTTTTTTTAATAAAGAGCTCCACTCTGATACAACTCTATTGGAGAAGAAAAATTTTCTAGAATCTACTCTACTTTTGTTTATTTTCAACTTATAACAATGCCCTCTTGTATAATTTTGATTTAAAGTGAAAAAATCAAAAATGTTTACGCTGCTGTAATCATTTAGTATCTTGTAGCATTCTGTGAGATCAAAATTAATTCAATTTTGGTTATCCCCTTGCTCCAAATAACCAGTGGGTGTTCTGAATCAACCATACTGATGGCAGAAAAATCGTCCTTTTCCATTTTAAGGAAGGATGGGTTGATGACTTGTAACATCAATCAAGTTACACAATTAAAACTTGCATCAAGAGGACAATCCGTGTGTTTTCTAATATCGGATAGTAACTCAGAATCTTTGGGGACATTATCAGTTTCAGTAAAAGATTTTCTGTTTATGTGCAAACCAGAAACTGGTTATTATACATGCTCTTATGAAATGTGTGTCATGAGTAAAAAACGATGTTCACATTCCGGTTCTTAATCAGGATCAAAATGCGCCAGGGTTAAAAAAACTTAAAATAGAGGAATTATCCTATGTGAATAAATATCCTAGATTTATGAAATGCGCTGAAACATGTGGTTGTGCTGCATGTGGTTGCTTTTTTATGATTCAGCCTGTTTATTTTACAAGATATATGCAGTAACAAACACATCATTAATTTTTCAGATTTTCCAATGTCCTAAATGGGAAAAAGTTTTCAATGCTGATTTAAAATTACAATTCAATCAAATTAAACTAGAAGTAGGACAATTCCAGTAATTTTGACCCCTGGACAAAAGTAAAATGAACGAATATTAAATTAACAATGATTGCAGCTCATATTCCATTAATTCCAGTTATTTCTGATTATTTAATGACAAATGAAAAAAGAGAAGCAAAGATTGACGCTTCACATTCTGAACAAACTGTCTCATGTTCTATGGGACAGTTACAGTGCTCAAACTAAATTGATGCAATGTCATTAAACTGTTCAAACCCAGAAAATAGCTCGCTATCTGTCAATGCAATCAACAAAAACTTGAACATTAGTTTAAAGATGAACAAAGCGTTTTTATGTTACATACTTTAGACTTTATTTTACATAAAAAGGGAACTAATGTTGAAGCAAACATTAGCGCATCAGCTAGTGTTGTACTACAAATTAATATAGAGCACATGAAACTAACCAGTAAATAAGAGAAAAAACATTGTAATGCAGAAGTGCTTAAATTTACTGGATGTTATCAATGTATCAACACATTTAAAAAATTTTGTAGTAAATTTGGCTTTGGAAATCCGCTTTGGAAAAGGCTTTGGAAATCCGCTTGGACACGTTACATGTGGTAAAAAGTAATTTTCCATAAGTTTTTCAGTCAGAGGTACAGTCAACAATATGATATTATCATATCAAAAGGCAAATGTATTTGAAACTTGTTTTTGTTTTTGTCCAGCTGGACGTACCAGATTTGAATTAAAAGGATTGCTTATGTATGTTAGTACTCTGTCTGATAATACAATATCTAGTGTTGTTTCAAGTAAATCTAATAAAACTGTGTCTCAAATAAATTTTGACTTCAGATTTCCTAAAAGTTTGTTGCCTAATAATATTATTGGTTTTATTATATATTATATCTATATTAGCGTTTATTGTTTTGTCAATTTTAATATTTTTTGTAATATTATGGGCAATATTTTTAATTTTGAATAAAGTTTATTTTCATGTTATACACAGCTTAAAAAGAAAACATAAACCAAGCTATTTAAAAATGTTTTAACTTGTATGGATAACCAATGTATTATTTGTTCTAAAAAAAGTTAAGTTCTGATCATGGGATTTTATTTATTTATTTATTTATTTAATAATTTTTGGTCGCGGGAGTGTCATGGTTGTACCCTCTCTCGTACAGTAAAAGACGCTTATTTAGAACTAAAGGTAAACCCAACGTTGCTGCAACAGTTGTTCGTTGGTTAAAAAAATGCCCCCTATTAAGTAACAAATTAAATCACAATAATCTGACGTCACTTTATCAGCCAATTAGATTCAATTTAATACGGAGTATTTGTTTGATAAAGTGACGTCAGATTCTCATGATTTGAGTAGTTTCTTAATGAGGGGCATTTTTTAATCTAACGAACAACTGTTGCAGCCACGTTGGGTTTACCTTTATTCTATTTTACATTTTTTTCTGCAGGAATAATTGAAATATAAATATTCCTAAACAGAATAGAACAAAATATATTCATTAAAAAAGTACTTAACAATATAGAAATAAAACTGCTACTGTTAAATAAAATAACAAAAAACAAAATAAAAAACTAATTCTATATTACCGTCATTACAAAAAGGTGTATACCTTTACACTGATAACATTTTGTTTAGAAAACCGATAAAATTTTGCTACAGACAAGCAACCGAACTCAAAAACTTGGTAAACTTCATGGGATAGAATTTAGTGTATATAAAAATTATAATAATTATATAATTCACTATTTAATTAATTATTTAAAGAAAACAGTGGTTTATTAGAAAAAAAACAACAAAAAGAAGTACTATAAAAACATAAAAACCAAAAACTATTTTGCAAATACTCAAACCACTCTGGCTCAAACCGGCTTTTTAATGGGAAATTGTTTAGTGTTAAAAGGTCTTAAAAAGTCAGCCAATAAAAATTCAGAATTTAAATTTTTGACAACCAATCAACGCAGAGCCGGTCATAATCACCAAGGAAATCTTTTTCTAATGATCACGCCATTCTTTGCGTTGATTTGCTGCGCTGGTGGAGCCTTGTTCAATGAAAGTGACGTCCCTTTCTACGTGAATCAAAACAAACAGTAACAGGAATGCATAAGGGTAGGGAATGTCCGACTGTGTGTTAAACTTTTGTTCAAATTGTAGGTAGATTATTCCACAGTGTAGATTTTTTATCACGTAGAAATAAAAATTTGCGAACGCAAAACTCCTAGATGAAGTTTTTCAACATACTAGACTGTCGAAAAATTCAAATTAGTAAAAATATTCGATTTTTTAACATATAAAATCATTTATACGTCCGATGCAACAAAAAACCTAGAACATTTGACAACATTACGTGGAAAAAAACCTCTGCTGAGTATTTTACGTTCACGGATTTTTGCAGTTCGAAGCTTGCAAAATGAAAAACTGTAAACGCAAATTGCATACAACAAATTTTTTTACATAATACTGTGGAATAATTCAAATTATTCAAGATATTTGATGTTTTAACATGTAAAATAATTTATACGTTGGATTCAACGAAAGTGGTGAATATTTGACAACGTCACATGAAAAAAAAAACATCATCACAAAGTTATACGTGTGCAGTTTTTTTGTTTGCAAGAATTGCGGTTCTCATGTAGAATAATCTACAGTATACGTAGAAAAATTGTTACGTAGATTATTCAACAAATTGTAGATTATTCCACAACGCGTTGTGGATTTTTTTACATGATAAAAAATTTACACCGTGGAATAATCTACCTATAATTTGAACAACTGTTTAACACACAGTCGGACATTCTCTACTCTTATGCATTCTTGACAGTAATAATTTAAGAACAATCTTAAACAATTAGATAAATCAGGGAAGAGCGCGGAGCGCTCTTTCCCTTATATTAAATGGGTTAATTATATCACTGCGCGGTTAACCGTTGTTGCTGGCGTCATCGAAATCAACAAAACCTTTAATAGTTTTTTAGCCAATTAAAAATCTAAACATTTTACATAACTAAAATATTACCCATATTTTTCTGATATTAAAAACCTAAAAATTTTTGCTAAACATAACTGAATTTCATACTAATAAGCTTAATTTGCTTAACTTTTTTTTGTTTTGTTTTTTTTTTTTTTTTTTTGGGGGGGGTCCCCCAAAAATTTTTTCCTGTGGTAAATATTTGGAGCTGATTTTTTGCACGTAGATGCTAAATTGCCGCCTCACCTGAATTTTATTCTCGTATATGCTCTATTGCCCGTAGTTAAACCTCTGTTCATGTGAAAAACGACCAGTTTTTTTCTAAGTTACGCATTAGGTACTGGGGTACTTGTGTGACACTTTTTTTCCTTACTGAATTACATATTAAGTAACTTCATTCAGTAATACACATTCTCTTGTGGTTATTTTTTTGGTTTAAATTATAATTCCTTACCTTTTTATAAAAATTACTAATTTTCAACGGGAAGAGCGAAAAAATGTTCTTACCACTAATTAGCAGCCATATGGCAACAATAAAAATATTTAAAAAAATAAAATGAAATAAATCTTGGGTGACGTGTGAGCGCTGCGATATACAATGTTTCAATAGACGAAAATTTATCAAAATCGAAACAGAAAAAAGTCTTTTTTATATGGAATACTATGAAGCTACAATCACTCCAAAAATTTAATGCGAGAAAAGACTGGTCTGGGTAACCTCGTAAAATTGTATGGAACCTGGAAAAACCATTTACAATGGTGTGTTTTTGTTGTTTAAAAATAAACCATCAATCCAGAAAAATCAAGCACAAAACAAAAGTCCAAATAAAGCTAATTTCCAAAAAAGTGGTTAAATCAGGTCTAACTAAAAAAATTTAAACAGAAGAAGAACACACTATTTTATATGGTTCTTTCAGTTTCCATACAATTTTACGGAGTTACCCAGACTTAATTTTTGTATAGTATACTGTTTAAAATTACATTGAAGTTTTGGATATGAAAATAATTGTATTCAGATCCTGAGGAGACCATGACGTTTCTTTTAAAATGAGTAAATTTTTTAATGTTTTATATCTTTAATAAATGACATTGAATTCAATGCATTAAAAGGCGGAAATTCTAGCAAAAGACGAAACAAAGTTTCGAAAAAAAACCTTATATTAAATGGAATAGTTTAAAGCTACATAAGTCTAAAAACTAAATGCCAGAAAAGACTGAAACAAGTCTCTTTAAAACCTGTAAATTAATAACAGATTTTGTGAAATTTTCAGAAAAACAAAACCGAAAAAAAAACAATACGTGTAAAAGCTTTAGTTTGCGTTTTTTAACCATTAATAAAACTTAATTCACATAAATTTCTCTCAAAGTGGATTAACTTTTACATGAGTTAACCAGCTGTAAATACCACAGTATTAGTTAAGTCACACGTCGTCAAAACGATACAAAAAAAAGTATAACGCAAGCGTCACAGTAACCATGAAAAATTTCTGTCAAAATAAGTTATCGCATTGCGCATTAAATTTTGTAATTTATCATTATTTTTGTATAAAGCAAAACATACCGCCATATTAACGGCTTTTTAAAATCAAATATCAAGTTTTAAGTCCGAAAAACATTGAAAAATTCAGATTTAATATAAGGCGACTTTTTCTTTAATGTTTCTATTTATTACATAAAACAAATTAGCTGTCAATGTATTTGTTAAATTAAAAGTCGCCTTATATTAAATCTGAATTTTTCAATGTTTTTCGGACTTAAAACTTGATATTTGATTTTAAAAAGCCGTTAATATAGTGGTATGTTTTGCTTTTTACGAAAATAATGATAAATTACAAAATTTAATGCGCAATGCGATAACTTATTTTGACAGAAATTTTTCATGGTTACTGTGACGCTTGCGTTATACTTTTTTGTATCGTTTTGACGACGTGTGACTTAACTAATACTGTGGTATTTACAGCTGGTTAACTCATGTAAAAAGTTAATCCACTTTGAGATAAATTTATGTGAATTAAGTTTTATTAATGGTTAAAAACGCAAACTAAAGCTTTTACACGTATTGTTTTTATTCGGTTTCTTTTTTCTGAAAATTTCACAAAATCTGTTATTAATTTACAGGTTTTAAAGAGACTTGTTTCAGTCTTTTCTGACATTTAGTTTTTAGACTTATGTAGCTTTATACTATTCCATTTAATATAAGGCTTTTTTTCTAAACTTTGTTTCGTCTTTTGCTAGAATCATTATTTAAGTCAGAAAATAGAATATATTATCACAAAATATACAATATTAGATAAAATAATTTTATATAATTAATTAGATCATGTCTGTGAGTAATGGGCGAAGGGCGTCGTTTTTCGCCCTGGTTAACATCTGGTTAACTGATGATTGCTCACATCACTTTCACAGAACAACGACGAGCGCTGCCAATCAGCGCAACGAATGGCGCGATCATGAAAAATGTGTTCCATGAGGTTGTAAGGGTGGGACGTCTAAACGGCTGAAGTATTTAGCTCCTTTGACAACCTATCCCACAGAGCAAAACGTGATCACGTGATAACTAATACGATGTGACATTTTAGAGTTCTTAAAATCCCACGGTTACAATGACAAGAAACAATTTAAGACTGCAGTTGATTTCTAGACAGTCGAGACACGGCATGGACACTAAAAGGCCCAAAATTTGTACAAATAAATTTAACACATCTATATAACACTTTCATTCGTTCTGGTAAACCACATTTCAATGTTTAATATAATTTTTCTTATACGCTTTCAAAGTACCGATCTTTGTCTTCGTTTTTGCGCAATGATAAATGGTATCTAGAATGGGTAAGTGTAAATCATTTTTAGGTGGAAAATAATAAAAAAACGTAAAGATCACGCACCTAAAATCATGTTTAATTACTGATAACGAAAAAACCATAACATTAAAAATTCAATGTTGTGCTTTTTTATAACACAATGAAACATACTAGCCGGCTAAGTGTTTAATTAGAAAGCCTAATTTTTCCAAATCTTATTTCAAGTTTTCATACTTGTGTTTGTGTATGTATTTATGTTAATTTATTTGTATTTTTGCACTTTTACTGACCTAAAATTGTAAAAGTATATCTTTAAATCAGGCAAGCGTGGCTCGCGGGGTACTATAATCAGATGGTCAAAAAAATGCAAGTAATCTTACATATGCACATTGAATCGGATATAAATTTAGATTAAAAGAACTAATAGACATAAAATATTGCATACGTATGTAGTGGTTAATGCGTTATTGATTGGTCATATTAATTTTGATGCAGTGTGAAGCGCCGCTATATGACAAAAACAGGAATAAGTTTTGACTAAATAGACTTATCAACGTGAAATTTGGTGTACATATGGAATTAATGATAGGCTATCGATTGGTGATAATATTTTTTCTGTGGCGTGAAGCACCATATCTATCATATATCTATCTAATAAGCCGCCGCGTGGAAAAAGCAGCTATAACTTTGGATTGAATAGACTAATAGACATGAAATTTTGCTTACATATGTAATAGATAAGTCGCTATCGATCGGTCATAATAATTTTAATGCGGCGCAAAGCGCTGCGACGTGAAGCGCCGCCGCGTTAAAAAAACTGGAAGAACAGTTGACTAAATAGACTTATCAACATAAAATTTGTTATATATATATATATATATATATATATATATATATATATATATATATATATATATATATATATATATATATATATATATATATATATATATATATATATATATATATATATATATATATATATATATATATATACACCAGCCACGGTGTGTTTTGTTTGCTTACGTTTTACTTTGCAAACACATTCTTTTTCGTAAAAATAGATGTATTTAAGATATTTTATATGCAAATTTTGCTATGAAAAGATGCAAAATTTTTACTATTGTTTGGCTGACTGAGCGGCAAAAATCAATGGAATAATGAAGCGATAATATCTAGAAAACCACTAAAAATTATTTTTTTTGTAATACAATTTTTTACTCAGTGAAACCTGATGCATCGATTGATACCAAAAACCAAGCAAAAAATACACCATGATTTAGTATACCGCACCTTTATTGGTCCAGGGGTTAGGGCGGTCAGCCTCAGACTGTTGGGTTTTGTGTTCCAATCCCGATAAAGTCTCGTGATTCTCTTTTTGTACTAGGAGGTATAAATTATGATTAGTTTTTTTCTTTTTGTGGTGGATAAAAAATAGCTGCATAATACTTACTTAATGTTTTTTTTAGAAATTATTTTCTGAAAGATTATTTATGTAAAAAATCCACAACAATAATTCAAAACAATATTTCTTGGTGGGTTTTTTATTAAAAATCGACTTAATCCACATATTATTATATTAAAAGAAATTAAACAATAGACTCCAAGGAGCTTTTTACATTACAGCAATTTGGTTTTAGTTTTTTTTTTGCCTCTACCAAAATAGCTAGATTAAAAATTCATTATGTACATCAATTACTAGCATGTCTATTTTCTTTTTTTATTTTATTAATACCAATTAATAATCAATTAATTGAATTAATCTAAATAATAATAAAAGTAATACTAAAAACTAATAATCTAATTTAAAAAAACTCTATCAGTGTAGGATTTACATACACAAGGAGATCAATAGCTGTGGCGGCGTTTTTTAAATAATGAGTTGCAAAATTTATTCCTTAGGAAAGTTCAAATTCATGATTCTCTTGATTCATGATCACATTCCACAAGAAAACACAAAGTAAAAGGGTTGGTCGACCTTTTGCTTTGATTACTTACTGATTTGGCATTCAGCAATTGTCAGGTATGTATTACAATATTAAGCCCAGTTCCGTATATTACAGCAGATTTTAATGGCGTCGATAATAAATCATTAAAAATTATCCCAAAATATAAGAAAATTTATGCCGTTAAAACATAAATAAAGATATCTTCTCAAGTATCAAATCAATATCGTCAAAACTTAAATTAGGGTAACTGACTTAAGTTTCGACGGGCTTTAGGTTCGGCCACCAATTTAGGGTGTTAGGAAATTGGCTTATTTTTAAAACACAAAAGAACTAGCACAAAAATAACTGGATATATGTTTAATGTTTAAGTGTTTTTGCTAATTTTATTTTTATTCGTGTAAATTCTGCTTTATCAACATTTTTATATAAAAATTTTTATATTTTATGAATTTTTTCTCAGTGTTTAAAATGAAACGAGGCAAAATATAACCTTAAAATAACTTTTATTTAGTGCTTAGTATCGTTAATTTTTTTATGTTTTTATGTTTGAATTTCGCAATGCATTAAAATAGATGTGCAGTTTTAAATTCCCTTAAGTTCGGCCACCTAGAAATTCAGGGTGAAAAAACCTGCTGTTCATTTTCCGTGTTCAAATCTTACAGTACTGTACTTTCAAAGATTTTTATATTTTTTTCGCTCTTATAGCTTGTCATGTCAAAAGTTTATATGGTATAAATTGAAATAAATCAATTATTTTACAATAAAACAAAGTAAAATATGCTTTTAAGGTTTTATTTTAAAGTTGTGTTTGTGATGTATTTTTTTAAACTTTAATCACTTGCCTACATGTTTCGGCTAACTCGGTTTACTATGAAGCTTCTTTCTTAAAGCCCAAGCCTACGGCTTCCTGTTTATAAGCTTCAGCAAAACCTAAAAATCAAGCAAAACTTTGATTAATTTATTTGACAAAATTTTTGCTTGATTTTTTAGGTTTCGCTAACGTTTAGGAAAACGTAAGCTTAGGCTTTTGGAAAAAATTGTTGAGGTACATCGGTCGAGGTAAACCGAGTTAGCATGTTTAATAAAAAATCAAATAATTACAAAAAATTTAATGGAAAAAAAAACGCTTGCCGTGTACTGTTTTTTAGTCAATGCTTGCATTTTGATACTTAAAAAAATATGCGTAATTCTTTAAAAACTTCTTATATTCGATGTTTCGGTATAAAAATTTGTACTTTTATCAAGATATAAAACACGTTAAAAATACAAATATATTAGATAAAGCTTGATAAAAATACCCTTCATGATAAATATATATTAAAAGATTAACATAAACATTACAGAGTAAAAGAAAAATATTGTAGATTTGTTATCATTATTTTTAATTTTTTCCTAATCGTTTTAAGATTTTTTTTAAACTTCTACAACTTTTGGTGTTATTCTGGGTAGTTTTATCAAAAATATATAACATAATATTAAAGGAATAATATGTGACTTCATATATTTCTCAGACACATTGACTGCTCTTATTAGGGCGCGCCCTAATAAGACCGCTTTCTTATTAGCACACCATGGACCTAATAAGGGCGCGCCCTAATTAGCACACTCATCAATTTTCAAAAAAAAAATAATTTATAAATCTGTTTTACGCAATTGTTACCGTAGCTGCAGTGGCTCAGTGGTAGTAATTCGGCCTACTAGTAAGTGACGGTTTCAAAACATGCGGACGGTAGACTTTTTGTTATTTTTTTATCTTTTCAAAAAATTGTCAATCATAATTTTTGCTTTATTATGTTTCTTTTAATTTAACATGAGTAGCCCACCAAAAAATAGTCGTTTATTTTGTTATTGTGTTTTGGAAATCATACTTATCGCATTTGGCAGACCATAACAATATAAAACTAACCTAAAAAATTTTTAATATTAATCCATTTGAAATATGAGGTAAATAATAAAAAAGTTTAAAACAACTTCGTTTAGTGTTAGTTTTGTGAAAATGAATGATAATACTTACCTTATACTTGCTTTTTAATGATAAGATTTACTTGTGTTTTAAATAAAATGCATATAGTCTTCATTTTAAAGAAAAAATACAAGAAAGCACGGAGCAGTTGTTTTTTTAAGAAAATGGATTTTAAAACGAGGGTCCTATTTATTTAGGATTATACCATAATTTTCAGCAGCAAAAACTTTTCATACCTTTTCGGTCAAAAAAAAAATTGGAATGCTAAATTACTCAATTGTTATGGTGTACTAGATGCAAGTATCAATCAATAACGAAAATAACAATAACAAAAATAAACGACTATTTTTTGGTGGGCTATTTACGTTAAAATAAAAGAAAAATAATAAAACAAAAAATAAGATTGACAATTTTTTGAAAAGAAAAAAAAACAAAAAGTTCGTCCGTCCGGAGGTTTTGAACCCGTCACTTGCTCAGTGGAGGCCGAATAAGAGCCTACCACCTAAAACCAGAATACCACCGAATAAGAGCCATTGCAGCTACGATAACAGGCGCATAAAACAGACTTATAAATAATCTTCTTTTCTTTTTTGAAAATCAATAAGTGTGCTAATTAGGGCGCGCCCTTATTAGGGCCGTGGTGTGCTAATAAGGGCGCGCCCTAATGAGAGCGCGCTCTTGTTAGGGCGCGCTCTTATAAGAGAGCTTACACGCAATTATAAGGGCCCTCCTTTCATAAACAGGGCCCTAATTAGCACATCCGAGGGCCCTAATAAGAGCGCGCTTTTTTTAGGGCGCGCCCTAATAAGAACAGTTAATGTGTCTGAAAAATATATGAAGTCACATATTTTTCCTTTTTTATTATGTTTTATATTTTTGGTTTTATCAAATATGTTTGTGTTTTTAGGTACTGCATGTCCTGATAAATGCACAAATTGTATCGAAATGTAAACAATAAAATGTTATGAGGATTATTAAAAAAATGTTATTATTCATATTATAATAAAAATGTTAATATTCATATCCTTTCACTGCAAAATTATTATGTTTCATAATTTTGTTTTATTATTTTTCAATTTTGCAAATCATAAAAACTTGAACCATTGTTAAAATTAATTTTTGATAAAGTCTTTGTTAAAAAATTATGATTTAAAACGTTTTAGTGGTCAATTAGATACCGGAGCCACATTCGTGGCAAATTTTACAGGGCTTATGGCAAATGTGATTGTTGGTTGAGAAAATATCTTGACTTGGTGAAGTTTTCTTAAAAAGATTAGGATTTATGACAATATTATTTTTAAATCACGTTGGGATTAAAATTAAATGTTAAACGGGGTAAAAATTGAGCAATAAAACTGATTAAAGTAATAAAGTAAATGTGATTATTTAATTGTTGGTAAAATTATAACTTATAAACAAAATATTTTTCACTGTTTTCTATTAAATAATTCTATGTATCAACAAAAAATTCAGATTCTAAGCGATTATTTCGTGCTTAAAATCGAAATATTTTAAAAAAATTCATATTAAGACGTAGCTTATATTATGGATTGTTGGCTAAAAGGTGAAAACAGTCGATAAAATAAAAAAACTAACATGAATTGTAAAAGGAAAATTTTTTTAATTAATATCAAATAGTAAATTCGTTGTCTGGAAATTTATATTTGGCGATTATCTGCAGAATTATATTTGGCCAAACTATTTAAGCTAAAATTATTAATATTTAGAAAAAAAACTTATGTGAAAAAAAATTATGACACATATGTGTCAACATTTGCAGGACACAAAATTTAAAAATGGCTTTTAATAGACCTGTTTTGATATTATATAATATTTTTGTTTGTTAAACCTTTGAGCTCTAGAGCACCAAAGCAATGCTTCGGTTTTCGGAAGTACATAGCAGAAAACAGGTTTTTAAAGCTGTATAGCTCCAATTTTTTTTCTGCCAACTTTGCTGTGAAAATTTTTAATTCTAATCATGTTTATGGTCTAAATAGATGGTTTTTAGGCTGTGATCCGATTTACCACATTATCCTTCCCTTCATTATACTACAAACAAAAGGGAACCATTTATTAAAATTATTAAAATTTTACTTTAATTATTTTAAAAAATTGCAGGGAAAAAACCCGAGTAAGAGTAAAAGTCAAACTAAATGAAACTTTAAATGGCGAGTAAGAGTAAGTAAAAATTAAAAATCAAGTAAAAGTAAAACTAATCCAAAATCTTTTACTTATAATAGCTTAAGTAAAAGTATAGACTAGTTCTGAATAAATAAGCGCCGTTTACTGTACAAGAGAGGGTACAAAAAGAAAAAAATGAAATTTGAAAAAATCGTACTTTTCTTAGTTTTTTTAGTTTACACCTATACTTATTAAAATTTCTACACGATGATATATTTCACTGTGTTAAGGTGTTTTAATATATCAGTTTGTTCTAAATAAATTTTGGTTTTTTGATTAAAGATCACAATAGTAAGAAGTCATCACTAAAATAGTATTTCCCTGAACAATGATTTTGAATTAACAAAAATAAAGTTAAAATTTGTGCTCTGAAACTAATATCACATATACATAGGTTTGTTTCAAATGTTTTGATTGTAAAACTCTTCAAAATCTAAACATTAATTATAAAATAAAATATGGGAACTAAGCGCGCCAGCAGCGCGGTACCTACGAAGCGAGCAAAAAACCAAAAAATCCCCAAAAAATCCAGCTAAGGTTATTCCAGCTGTAGGTTTCAACGCTAGTGGAATAAGGCCCCAAAGCTAGCATAGTATTCTTTTTGGCAGAAAATCACTTTTTTATGTAGCCTAGGACATATCACGCAAAAAAAGTTACCGTTTGTTTCACAAATGAGCACCATGAGAAGCTAGATTGTTTTAAGCGGTAGGTTTTCAGGCATATCGGGGTGTGAACATTAAGGTTTTCTTTTTAAAAGAAGAAGAAGAAAAAGAAGACGAAGGCTCAGTGTGGCTATCGCAAAACATTATTGTTAACAACCGCTGCTACTTTTGTTTAGTGTGCTAGCTAATACACAAAGAAAAACAAAGGTTTCTGTTTTCCTCATGGTGAAACGACGCGTTTGTGTAGAATTTAATAATGTTGTTTAATACGATATTTTGGCAAATGCGTTAGCAAATACAGAACGTATGCTTTATGCTGATGAAAAAAACCCAAAATCTTTAACTGTGACCAAATGCATTATATTTTACGTAAATAGATGGTTGTGTGGTGCACCAAAAAATTTGTGTTTTACATTAAATGTTAACAGTTTTAAAGCTTAAATTTGATCGTGATTTATAGAAACCAGCGCCAAAAATAGACAAACAAAGCAGGAGTGTTAATACCGTTACTAAAACAATTTAAACACGTGTTTCGGTACCATGACCTCATCAGGTCAGATATTAACAATCCGTGAAATGGATAAAAAGTGTGATAAAATGTGACAGCTTGAATTGAACTGTACTCCACGGAAAATGTAATTTATGCGATAAATGTCCAACAGGACCTATAAGCACAGCGTTGAAAATTGGAAGGTGTTTATCAACTTCCAACAGAAAAAGGGTAAATAATGGAAAGGAAAAGGAAAAATTCAGATTTAATATAAGGCGTCTTTTAATTTAACAAATACATTGACAGGTAATTTGTTTTATGTAATAAATAGAAACATGAAAGAAAAAGTCGCCTTATGTTAAATCTGTATTTTTCAATGTTTTTCGGACTTAGAACTTAATATTTGATTTTAAAAAGCCGTTAGTATGGCGGTATGTTTTGCTGTATACGAAAATAATGATAAATTACAAAATTTAATGCGCAATGCGATAACTTTATTTTGACAGAAATTTTTCATGGTTACTGTGACGCTTGCGTTATACTTTTTTTTGTATCGTTTTGACGACGTGTGACTTAACTAATACTGTGGTATTTACAGCTGGTTAACTCATGTAAAAGTTAATCCATTTTGAGAGAAATTTATGTGAATTAAGTTTTATTATTGGTTAAAAAACGCAAACTAAAACTTTTACACGTATTGTTTTTATTCGGTTTTGTTTTTCTGAAAATTTCACAAAATATGTTATTAATTTACTGGTTTTAAAGAGACTTGTTTTAGTCTTTTCCGGCATTTAGTTTTTAGACTTATGTAGCTTTATACTATTCCATTTAATATAAGGCTTTTTTTTCGAAACTTTGTTTCGTCTTTTGCTAGAATTTCCGCCTTTTAATGCATTGAATTTAATGTCATTTATTAAAGATATAAAACATTAAAAAATTTACTTCTTTTAAAAGAAACGTCATGGTCTCCTCATGATATGAATACAATTATTTTCATATCCAAAACTTCAATGTAATTTTAAGCAGTATACTATACAAAAAAGTCTGGGTAACTCCGTAAAATTGTATGGAACCTGAAAGAACCATATAAAATAGTGTGTTTTTCTTCTGTTTAAATTTTTTTAGTAAGAACTGATTTAACCACTTTTTTGGAAATTAGCTTTATTTGGACTTTTGTTTTGTGCTTGATTTTTCTGGATTGATGGTTTATTTTTAAACAACAAAACCACATCAAAATGTTTAGATTTTTAATTGGCTAAAAACCTATTAAAGGTTTTGTTGATTTCGATGACGCCATCAACAACGGTTAACCGCGCAGTGACTTAACCCATTTAATATAAGGGAAAGAGCGCTCCGCGCTCTTCCCTGATG
>JASAMX010004228.1:0-19028 GCA_030248175.1 Microlaimidae sp. YZB2_3 | reverse complement strand
AATAATTACTGTATGGTAAAATACAAGAGCATAGGTGGTCAATCTTCCGGATTTAGGGGGGCGGGCGGAGCCCCCCATAATTTTTCAAAACGTTAAAAAAGCAGGGATAAACGTAGATAAAGCTGTATAATACACTTTTTTGGCCTAATAACCTATTATGAATGTTTTTAGCAATAAAAACATGTTTTCTTAGTTACAAATTCCATTAGCACACATTGGCAGAGCCTGGATTTCACAAAAAAGGAATTTAGAGACCTTTCAGATCATACATGGGCACGGGGGAATTGGGGGGGGTTAACCCCCCCAAATTCTGAGAAGGGGATTTAACCCCCCCCCCCACTCAGAAGTAGGGGGGAGAAAAGGTTAACCCCCCAATTTTGGAAAAATGAAGAAAAAAATGTCTTTAAAATGACTTCTAACTGCCTCGAAACTTAAGTTTTGAGGTCAAAATGAATGTTTTAAGCAATAAAAAGCTCAAAAATGCAATAAAAAGACTTTTTGACCTAAAATTAGCGTTTTTTTTTACCTATTTTTCCTTCAAAATCGAAAAACGATATGGGTAAAATGCACTCCAGAAAAAAACGATATGGGCATTTTGCTTTTCTCGGATTTTAACGCCCCTAATTTGGGTTTTAACCCCCGCCCCACTCCGCACCAACTTGTCTATATATGTTTCAGATCACTGGCTACACCCACACTGTGAACCAAAGCACATGAGCAGCATCTTGACCATAGGTGGGCAAGGGGGGGGGGTTGGGGGGGGTTATACCCCCCCAAATTTCGGATTTTGCTGACACCCCCCCCTAAATTTGGGGTACCCGGGGACACCGCCCCCCCCCGATTCGCCTCCCGGAGAAAAATTTTTAAGCGTTTTATAAAGGGACTAAAAAAATTTTTCGCGCTTCGCGCGGAGTGTTTATTGCCTTGTTTGTGTCATTACTTCATTTTTTCCCTATTATTCAATAAAAATATAATTAAAAATATATTTATTATTCAATAAAATAAATTTATATATAGTACACCGATGTTATCAGTACTATTTTTGTTAGGGTACTTACTACTATAACTTTAACCATATTCATACGCAAAATTTAAAGACATCAGGCAATAAATAGTTTTGTTATATAAAATTTTATCTCATCGCCATATTAATTTTGAAGATCAAACAAAATTGTATATAAATTAGGTAAAAAAAAAGGTAAAATGTGTGTTTGCGCTATCACCAAGGGACACTTTTTAAGCAGGTTTTAGTATATATTTCTAAAAATTTTCGCCTCCGGCGGCTGGGGGGGACACCCCCAGACCCTCCGGCCGACGCTTCGCGTCGTCTGGCGCCGCTACGCGGCGCAGGCGGCGGCGCTTCGCGCCGCTTCCGTGAGACTATTTCTCCCTCCAGACCGCCCCCCCCAAAATGAAATCCTGGCTACGCCACTGCCCATGGCTACGTCCATGTATGTATATAATCTTTAATTAAATATAAGACACTAAAATTACTATTCTACTACTACGTAATTATTAAAAAAACTATGATTTCTAATCTAATTCTAAGAATATATAAACACATTATAATTAAAAGAATTAAAAAATAAAATTTATAAGTTGCAATAAGGTCTTATTTAAATTTTACACAGTTTTAAAGCATTTATAAGCTTGTTTTACGTTTTTTATGCGTTTTAAATCCATTTTAAGGCAGCGCGGAAATATTGGGTACACCCCCCTCAAAATATGGGTCTTGCCAGACACCCCCCTTATACCCCCCCCCCCCAAAAAATTCAAGAGGCTGCCCACCTATGATCTTGACTCCATGTTATTTAGGGTACCTACCCACCTATAACCATACATGGGCAAGTTGGTCCGGAGTGGGGGGGGGTTAAACCCCAAATTAGGGGGGGGGGTTAAAATCCGAGAAACGCAAAATACCCAAAAACCCCCCCCCCCCCCCACAGAAGTGGGGGGGGGGAGAAAAAGTTAACCCCCCCAATTTTGGAAAAATGAAGAAAAAAATGTCTTTAAAATGACTTCTAACCATAGAGGGGTGCACCCCACTCCTAGAGCCAAAATTCTAACCACAGAGGGGTGCACCCCCCCCTAGAGCCAAAATTTTGGACACCCCCCCTAGAAAAAATTCAGGTCACCCCCCTTCACCCCAAAGCTCGAGAGCGGTCCGGCCTGACCGACCCCCTCCTAGCGAGGCTAACCCCCTTCCCCCCCTCCCGACCAATTTGGAAGTATATTTTTTTATTTACTGTCAAAAACACGGGTTTTTAGTTAAAAACAGTGTTTAAATACACTTTTTAGGCCTAAATAGGCTGTTTTAATACATAAAATTCAATATTAGACCTAAAAACACTTAAATTATTGAGTTAAAAAAATTTTGCTAAAAAATTGGACCCCCCTGACCCCCCCTAATTTGAAATCTCGCACCCGGGGTCGACCCCTCCTAAAAAGCCAGGAGGGTCCGGACCCCCTTGGACCCCCCCGCCTAAAAAATTTTGGCCTTCCACCCGGGGGTGGACCCCCCCTAGCGGACCCGACCAAAAACACCTATGCTTCTAACTGCCTCCAAACTTAAGTTTTGAGGTCAAAATGAATGTTTTAAGCAATAAAAAGCTCAAAAATGCAATAAAAAGGGCTTTTTGACCTAAAATTAGTGTTTTTAACCTATTTTTCTTTCAAAATCGAAAAACGATATGGGTAAAATGCACTCCAGAAAAAAAAACGATATGGGTATTTTGCGTTTCTCGGATTTTAACCCCCCCCCCTAATTTGGGGTTTAAACCCCCCCCACTCCGGACCAACTTACCCATGTATGTACCTACCTATATGAAAAAAATCCGAGTCAATGCTATAGGCGGCTGGAAAATTTAGGAGGGGGGAGGTACATAAATCAACCAATATAATTGTTTGTTTTGCTTTCTGTGTAGTACTTATTACTTATAAAAAATATTGTACTAACTTTGAAATAACTTAGCATTAGGCAAGATAAATAGCGAGATATATGTATGTATACTATAGAAATTTTGTTTTTTGGGGGTCAATTGGGGTACCAAAATTATTTTATAGTTTGGCGCCGAGCGATTAGCGAGGCGCTGGAAAATTTTGAATTTTTAGCCTCTGAAAACGCCCAAATTTTACTATCTGGTGACCATTTCGGGGGGGGGCGGCCGCCCCCCCCCACGCCCAACCACTATCCCTATTTTTCCACCTGTCCGACCGTTTCAGGGGGGGAGGCGGCCGCCTCCCCCCTGGATACGTCCCTGCCTCAAATCCGAAAGGCTGGCCACCTAGCTCCTGCCCACGCCCACCTATGTACAAGACCCTTTAAAAATAACGTATTATAACGTAACACTCTTAAAAAATTCCGATTAAAATAATTCAAAAAAAAAAAATAAAACACAAAACATACTAATATGATTTCTGAATTCTAATTTTCTCGAAATGACCACAATTGAAAACTATATAAAAGTTCAAGTTTCCAATATTAATAAATAAAAAACCCAAAAAATGTTTCACATTTGCAATATTATCCACAGAAATAATACAATCCGGTTGGCCGGGTTAACAGGGCAATGAAAATACTATTGAAAAAGTGAATAAAGAAACACACAAAATACGCCGACCCGCGTGACGTGTTGTTTGACATTTTAAAATATAATTTTTGTTCGGAGAATTTTTACAACACCTATTTATAACAACTATGTATTAGACCGGTAGGAATTTTAAAAACAGAAATAGACCAACAAAAACTTTTAAAATAAGTTTTAAGCCCATTTTATATTTTTATTGATTACGAACGCTATTTTCGTCCATTTATATATACATAAAGGACTTGTTTGTTTGTTTGTTTACTAATGATTCCGATCACATAGTACATTAGATGCACAGTGTCGCGGTTTATATTATCTTGTACCATAATGGAACTCACCACGATTATTGGGCCAGTACAGCACATAGGTGTTTTTGGTCGGGTCCGCTAGGGGGGGTCCACCCCCGGGTGGAAGGCCAAAATTTTTTAGGGGGGGTCCAGGGGGGTCCGGACCCCCCCTGGCTTTTTAGGGGGGTCGACCCCGGGTGCGAGATTTCAAATTTAGGGGGGGGGTCAGGGGGGTCCTATTTTTTAGCAAAATTTTTTTAACTCAATAATTTAAGTGTTTTTAGGTCTAATATTGAATTTTAAAACAGCCTATTTAGGCCTAAAAAGTGTATTTAAACACTGTTTTTTTCTAAAAACCCGTGTTTTTGACAGTAAATAAAAAATATACTTCCAAATTGGTCGAGAGGGGGAGGGGGGTCAGCCACGCTAGGGGGGGGGTAGGCCGGACCGCTCTGGAGCTTTGGGGGGGAGGGGGGCCCCCTGAATTTTTTCTACGGGGGGGTCCAAAATTTTAGCTCTAGGGGGAGGGGGGGGGAGACCCCTATGTCCCCCCAAAAACACCTATGGTACAGCATAATATAACTAGAAATCAACCTCCTATAGAGGATTTGAAAGAAGAATACATACAAAATTTTTATATAAATTTTTTAAAGGTTTTAAATAAAACGACATCTCTATACAACAAAAATCAAGGAAATTTGGTTTCCGCAAGAAAATTTATTATTATAAAAAACATTTTTTGTTTTAACAAAAAATCAAGGAAATTTGGTTTCTTCTTTTTGTTTGGTTTTTTCGAAAGAAAATTTATAGTTATAAAAAACACTTTTTTTTTTACAAACGTTGGTTTCGGCTTAAACAAAATAATATATAATTGCTGTAAGCTTGTCTGAAAAAATTGAAAAAAATACATACCAATATATATATATATATATATATATATATATATATATATATATATATATATATATATATATATATATATATATATATATATATATATATATATATATATATATATATATATATATATATATATATATATATATATATATATATATATATATATATATATATATATATATATATATATATATATATATATATATATATATATATATATATATATATATATATATATATATATATATATATATATATATATATATATATATATATATATATATATATATATATATATATATATATATATATATATATATATATATATATATATATATATATATATATATATATATATATATATATATATATATATATATATATATATATATATATATATATATATATATATATATATATATATATATATATATATATATATATATATATATATATATATATATATATATATATATATATATATATATATATATATATATATATATATATATATATATATATATATATATATATATATATATGTATGTATATACAGACTTCTGTGCACTGCCCCCCCTGGGGTTAAAACGGGGGGGGGGGGGCAATTCCAAAATGGGGGGGCACGGGGGGGCAACTTTTTTGAAAAATGGGGGGGGCAATAAAACGGGGGGCAAGCAGGGGGGAAAGAAAAAAAGAGAAAAAAAGGAGAAAAAAAGAGAAAAAAAGAAGGGAAAAGGGAAAAAAGGGACAAAAAAAAGCGGAAATAAGGTAAAAATAGGTCTAAAATGGTTAAAAATAGAAAAAAAAGGCAAAAAAGCGAAATTTGTTTAAAAAATAGGTTTAAAATGGCTTCAAATGAATTAAAATAGGCTAAATTGCGAAAATTTTGCGATGATGGCGTCATAAAAAGACAAATTGGCACCATAGTTTTTAGGTACCTAACCTACTTTTTTTATTTTGAGACGGGGGGGGGGGCAATAAAACGGAGCGCACAGCCACTAATATTACGGCGGGATTTTCCATACCGTGTACAGGTCTGATCTGATAATAAAATAAAGCGTATTTCAAACTGGCAACATTATAATATACCGTTCAAACGCTTAAGGAAAAAATATTAAAGACATCTAGTGTTATCTGCTGCAGGGTTACTTTAACAAATTAGTCATAAACTCATAAAAGCATCGCGGCTCTTGCTAGACGGACTTTGGTTACGTGGGATTAAGTGTGTTATACTGATTAATTAAAAGTAAATTATAGTTATATACGGGCAATGAAATCCGCGTCAAAACAAAACCTTAGTCACAGCAGGCGGACTTGCTAATAGAAAAGTCAGTGGGGACTTCCTCCGGTGTTATGTAAGAATTAAGGGCACAGATAATTTGCTCTGTAGGTGTATAATGTTTTAAGCTTAATTCTGTTTTAATGAAAAAAAATCCATTAACCAAGGGTGATTGCATTGGGAGGAATTTGGAGTATATAATAAGTCAAATAGCATATATGGACAGGAGATTGGGTTGAGGATTCAATATTCCCCAAATTTTTTAAACAATGCAAGTTTTTCTAAATTTTCGCTTTTTTTAAGTAGGTTACCTAACACACAAAAAAATTTAATAAATTTTTATTGTTCTCTCTGTATTATTAAATATAACCTCACATCTAATCCCTAAAATCCTCTGATAGGGGTGGGGCCTTTTTTGACTAACATTCTACATCAACAACAGTGCTGATATAGGGTGGTAGGCGGTAATATGGAATATCCATGGCCGGCCCGCTTCAGCTTTAAAAAAAAAAAAATTTTTTTGACATACAGAAAAAAAATGTAAAAAAGGTTTTTTTTTATTTTACTAATTTTTGCCTATATAATTGTAATTTTAGTTTTTTTTTTGTAGTTTCTTAGAACAACTACAAAGTAAATGTATGCAATTTTTATCATACATGGGCAAGTTGGTCCGGAGTGGGGGGTTAAAGGTTAAACCTCAAATTAGGGGGGTTAAAATCCAAGAAACGCAAAATACCCATATCGTTTTTTTCTGGAGTGCATTTTACCCATATCGTTTTTCGATTTTTAAGAAAAAATAGGTAAAAAACGCTGATTTTAAGTCAAAAAGCCCTTTTTATAGCTTTTTTGAGCTTTTTATTGCTTTAAACATTCATTTTGACCTCAAAACTTAAGTTTGGAGGCAGTTAGAAGTCATTTTAAAGACATTTTTTTCTTCATTTTTCCAAAATTGGGGGGGGGGTTAATATTTTCTCCCCCTCCACTTCTGAGTGGGGGGGGTTAAACCCCCTTTCTGAGAATTTGGGGGTTAACCCCCTCAACCCCCCCCCCACTGACTGCCCATGTATGATTTTTACCCTAGAAAAGCAGTTTGGAAAAAAATATTTTTCACAATTTAATTACCTAGTTTATGAAACTGAAGTGTTAGAGAAATAAACAAGAGAAAAGGAAAAAAAAAACAAAAAACACAAACAAAGCGAAATTTAAGTAAAAATAGGTCTAAAATAGTTTAAAAATGCGTTAAAAACTGCAAACATGGCGTCATAATTTTTAAGTTTTTTTTATTTTTGGGCGGTGGGGAGGAGGTTATAAACGCGGGGTCAAAGCCACAAATAAAGCGGAGGGTATTTCTAGAACGCGCACAGGTTTACATTATTCATTTAAACTAAAAAAGCTCCTAAAATCAAAAATTAGGTACTTTTCGTTTGATTTTATTTTAATTTAACTTCAATTTTAAATTTTTATAATATTTTACAGAAATAATCGTAATTAATTGTTGTTTCTTGCATTATTTTAATTATTGTTGTAAAATGAAAAAAAAATAGATAAATAAAATTTTTACAAAAACATTTTTACAAAAAATGCTAATCAAATTATATTTTTAAGAAAAAAATAAATTAAAAAGTATTTATTTAAAATCAAATTTTGGTAACGGATTTTCAAAAAAACTTTGCGTTTGAGATCTGGCGTTTCTAATTGTTGTTTATAACTAATAAGTTAAAATCATATATGGGCACGGGGAGGGGGAGGGTTGGGGCTGGGGGCATAGGTGAGAAAGGGGGGGGGGGCAAAGTGTAGTCCCCCCCCTAGCCTCGAAATTTTGGGATCCCCCCCTGGACGAAAATCTAGGGAGGCCCAGAGGCCCTCCCCCCAAATTTCCAAATTTTTTACCCCTGACCCCCTCTAGAATTTGAAATCTGACCCCCTTCCCCCTCGAGAAAATTTTAGGTACTTTTTTTATACTAAATTTTCTTCCAGAAACGTCAATTTTCATCACATATTCATGCTTTTACACCCTTTTTATACCAGAATATCGCTTATCATTCAATAAAATGTAGTATTATCCTATAAAAAGAACAATTATTAAAGTTATTATGGTTTAAAACTGTTTTGCTTTGGACACCGGACCCCTGTAGATTTCAAAATTTCGCACCCCTCCTAGAATTTAAAATTCGATTTACCCCGGGTAACCACCCCCCCCCCTCTAGCTTCCCCGACCGTTCTCACCTATGGGCATAGGCATAGATGAACACGGTCAAAAAGCTAGGGGGGGTGTTTACCCCGGGTAAATGAAATTTCAAAATCTAGGGGGGGGACCTAGGTGGGGTCGAACCCCCCTTGCTTTCTAGGGGCGGTCGACCCGGGATGGAAGATTTTGAAACCTAGATGGGGGTCAGGTGGGGTTCAATTTCCGAAACAAAATACTTTTAAACCATTAAATGTTTAATAATAGTTTTTTTTATAAGATAATACTACATTTTATTGAATAAAAAGCGATATTTAGGTATGAAAAGAGTGTAAAAACATGAATTTGTATTAAAAATTTACGTTTTTGGAAGGAAATTTAGTATAAAAAAAGTACTTAAAATTTTCTCGAGAGGGGAGGGGGGGGGTCAGATTTAAAAATCTAGAGGGGGTTAGGGGTAAAATATTCGAAAATTTGGGGAGAGGGGGGGGGCCCTGGATTTTTTTCTAGGGGAGCCCAAAACTTCGAGGCTAGGGGAGCGTGGACCCCACCCTCCCCCCCTGTTCATCTATGCTTCTAACCTTTAAATTTTTTTTTTTTTTAAAGCTGAAGCGGGCCGGCCATGGATCCATATTACATATTACCGCCTACCACCCTATATCAGCACTGTTGTTGATCAGAGGATTTTAGGGATTAGACGTGAGGTTATATTTAATAATACAGAGAGAACAATAAAAATTTATTTTACCTATCTCACATCTATTCCCTAGGCCTACGTTTGGTCGGTTTGTCTTACCGTGGGAGGAAGGCTTATCTTTTGGTTGCACAATAGTGTATGTAAAGATAAACCTACTCCTCCGGTTGTGGGCTAGGCCGCAATGGCCACACGGTAAGGACCTCAGCCCTCTCAGCGCGGCAAGCCGCTACGCCACAACACGTAACGTGGCAATTACCTCACTAAGGTGGCAATGGCGGTTTTGGTGAACCAAATCAACCACGACCTCCAGAGTGGCGTAATCCCCATTGTAGGTTATCGAGGGGGTTTAAATTTTTAATACCACTAAAATAACAATCTAAAGGGGGGTCCAGCGTGGTCATACATACCAAGATTACAAAACAAAGTAATACAAATTTGCAAGTGGAGACTATATAATTAATGGAGCACTGAGCGAAGCGCGAGAAAATTTTTTTAAAAATGGTCGTTCTAGACCCCCAAAGTTTTATCCTTGGCTACCTAGAGGGGGTTCTAATCCCAAATTTTTCCTTTTACCGACCCAAAAAGGGAGGGTCTAGTCTAGACCCCCCCCTGGCTACGCCCATGTATGTATATAATTTTAATTAAATATAAGATTATGGATTAAAAGTTTGTGATACTTGACTTTATAATCAAGGCAATGATCTAATTATAAGAATATAAAAACAAATTATTATTAAAAGAATCAAAAAATAAAATTTATAAGTTGCAATAATGTCTTAATTTAATTTTACACAGTTTTAAAGCATTTATAAGCTTGTTTTACGTTTTTTACGCGTTTTAAGCCCATTTTAAAGCAGCGCGGAAATATTGGGTACACCCCACCCTTCAAAATTTGGGTTTTGGCGGACACCCCCCCTAAAATTTGACCCCCTCCAAAAGCCGAGAGACTGCCCACCTATGGTTGGGGGGTTAACCCCCCATATTCCGAGAAGAGGGGTTTAACCCCCCCCACTCAAAAGTGGGGGGGAAAGGTTACCCCCATAGGTGTTTTTGGGGGGGGACAGAGGGGTGCACCCCCCTAGAGCCAAAATTTTGGACCCCCCTAGAAAAAATTCAGGGCCCCCCCTCCCCCCAAAGCTCGAGAGCGGTCCGGCCTGACCCCCCCCCCCCGACCCGGGCCCCCTCCCCCCCCCACTCCCGCCCAATTCGGCAGGATAGTTTTTTATTGACTGTCAAAAACACGGGTTTTTAGTTAAAAACAGTGTTTAAATACACTTTTTAGGCCTAAAATAGGCTGTTTTAACACATAAAATTCAATATTAGACCTAAAAACACTTAAATTATTGAGTTAAAAAAACTTTGCTAAAAAATTGGACCCCCCTGGCCCTGACCCCCCCCTAAATTTGAAATCTCGCACCCGGGGTCGACCCCCCCTAAAAAGCCAGGGGGGTCTGGACCCCCCCCTAAAAAATTTTGGCCTTCCACCCGGGGGTGGACCCCCCCTAGCGGACCCGACCAAAAACACCTATGAAGGTTACCCCCTCAATTTTGGAAAAATGACGAAAAAAATGTCTTTAAAATGACTTTTAACTGCC
Source organism: Microlaimidae sp. YZB2_3 (assembly GCA_030248175.1). Lineage (NCBI taxonomy): Eukaryota > Metazoa > Nematoda > Chromadorea > Desmodorida > Microlaimidae > Microlaimidae sp. YZB2_3. Next base: position 8,498 of record JASAMX010004228.1, on the reverse strand, counting down.
TCCAAACTTAAGTTTTGAGGTCAAAATGAATGTCACAATAAAAGCTCAAAATGCAATAAAAAGGGCTTTTTGACCTAAAATTGCCGTTTTTTTACATATTTTTTTCTTTAAAATCGAAAAACGATATAGGTAAAATGCACTCCAGAAAAAAAAAAACGATATGGGTATTTTGCGTTTCTCGGAATTTAACCCCCTCCCCTAAAATTTGACCCCCTCCCAAATTCCGAAAGGCTGCCCACCTATGGTTGGGGGGGTTAACCCCCCGAATTCCGAGAAAGGGGTTTAACTTAACCCCCCCTCAAAAATGGGGGGAGAAAAAGTTAAGTTACCCTTTCAATTTTGGAAAAATGACGAAAAAAATGTTTTTGAATGACTTCTAACTGCCTCCTAACTTAAGTTTTGACGTCAAAATGAATGTTTTAGACCATAAAAAGCTCAAAAATGCAATAAAAAGGGCTTTTTGATCTAAAATTATCGCTTTTTACATATTTTTTTTAATTCGAAAAACAATATAGGCAAAATGCACTCCAGAAAGAAACGATATGGGTATTTTGGGTTTCTCGGAATTTAACCCCCCCCCCCATAGGTAAGAACGGTCCGGGAAGCTAGGGGGGCGGTTACCCGGGGGAAATCGAATTTTGAATTCTGGGAGGGGCAGGGACGTAGCCAGGGCCAGGGGGGGCGGGGGAGGGTGGCCGCCCCCCCCCCCTGAAACGGTCGGACAGAAAGAAAAATAAGGATAGTGGTTGGGCGGGGGGGCGGCTGGCCGGCCCCCCCCCGAAAATGGTCGCCAGATAGTAAAATTTGGGGGGGGTCAGGGCCAGGGGGGTCCAATTTTTAGCAAAGTTTTTTTAACTCAATAATTTAAGTGTTTTTAGGTCTAATATTGAATTTTATGTAAAACAGCCTATTTTAGGCCTAAAAAGTGTATTTAAACACTGTTTTTAACTAAAGACTTCATATTTTGACAGTAAATAAAAAAATATACTTCCAAATTGGTAGAGAGGGGGGAGGGGGGTCAGCCTCACTAGGGGGGGGGTCAGGCCGGACCGCTCTCGAGCTTTGGGGGGAGGGGGGGCCCTGAATTTTTTCTCAGGGGGGTCCAAAATTTTTGGCTCTAGGAGTAGCCCCTCTGTCCCCCAAAAACACCTATGGGGGTTAACCTTTCCCCCCACTTTTGAGTGGGGGGATAAACCCCTCTTCTCGGAATATGGGGGGTTAACCCCCCAACCATAGGTGGGCAGTCTCTCGGCTTTTGGGGGGGGTCAAATTTTAGGGGGGGTGTCCGCCAAAACCCAAATTTTGAAGGGTGGGGTGTACCCAATATTTCCGCGCTGCTTTAAAATGGGCTTAAAACGCGTAAAAAACGTAAAACAAGCTTATAAATGCTTTAAAACTGTGTAAAATTAAATTAAGACATTATTGCAACTTATAAATTTTATTTTTTGATTCTTTTAATAATAATTTGTTTTTATATTCTTATAATTAGATCATTGCCTTGATTATAAAGTCAAGTATCACAAACTTTTAATCCATAATCTTATATTTAATTAAAATTATATACATACATGGGCGTAGGGGGGGCTCTGACTCAACCCTCCCTTTTGGGTCGGTAAAAGGAAAAATTTGGGATTCAAACCCCTCTAGGTAGCCAAGGATAAAACTTTGGGGGTCTAGAACGACCATTTTTAAAAAAATTTTCTCGCGCTTCGCTCAGTGCTCCATTAATTATATAGTCTCCACTTGCAAATTTGTATTACTTTGTTTTGTAATCTTGGTATGTATGACCACGCTGGACCCCCCTTTAGATTGTTATTTTAGTGGTATTAAAAATTTAAACCCCCTCGATAACCTACAATGGGGATTACGCCACTCTGGAGGTCGTGGTTGATTTGGTTCACCAAAACCGCCATTGCCACCTTAGTGAGGTAATTGCCACGTTACGTGTTGTGGCGTAGCGGCTTGCCGCGCTGAGAGGGCTGAGGTCTTCCCTAAAAAAAAAAAAAAAAAAAAAAAAAAAAAAAAAAAAAAAAAAAAAAAAAAAAAATTGAGGGTGGGGTCCACCCTCACTAACCTTGAAATTTTGCAGCCCCCTAGAAAAAATCCAGGGCTCCCCCCCCCGATTTTCGATTTTTTCACCCCTGACCCCTCTCTATATTTTAAAAATCTGACCCCCCCCTTTCAAGAAATTTTTAAGTACTTTTTTTATACTAAATTTCCTTCCAAAAACGTAAATTTTTAACATAAATTTATGTTTTTACATCTTTTTATACCTAAATATCGCTTTTTATTCAATAAAATGTAGTATTATCTTATAAAAAAACTATGATTAAACATTTAATGGTTTAAAAGTATTTTGTTTCGGAAATTGGACCCCATGTCACCCCCATCTAGGTTTCAAATTCTTCCACCCTGGGTCGACCCCCCTAGAAAGCTAGGGGGGTTCGACTCCCCCCCCCCTTAGGACCCCCCTAGATTTTGAAATGTCATTTACCCCGGGGTAAACACCCCCCTAGCTTTTTGACTGTGTTCATTTATGGGGGGGGAGACAATAAAACGGGGGGAGGGGGGGGGGCAAATCCTCCAAAAATGGGAGGGGCATTTCCAGTCCGTGCACAGGTCTGTGCTTTTTTCTGGAGTGCATTTTTCCCATATCGTTTTTCGATTTTGATGGAAAAATAGGTAAAAAACGCTAAATTTAGGTCAAAAGGTCTTTTTTACTGTATCTTTAAGCTTTCTATTGCTTAAAACACTTAATTGACCCTAAAACTTAAGTTTGGAGGCAGTCAGAAGTCATTTTAAACATTGCTTTCATTTCTCGAAAATTAGGGGGTAACTTTTTGTCCCCTCCCCACTTCTGAGTTGGAAGTAAAACAACCCTCAGCCCCATAGGTGAGCACGGTCGGGGAAGCTAGGGGGGGTGGTTACCCGGGGTAAATCGAATTTTGAATTCTAGGAGGGGGGTCCCAGGGGGGTCCGGACCCCCCCTAGCTTTTTAGGGGGGGTCGACCCTGGGTGCAAAATTTTGAAATCTAGAGGGGGGTCAGGTGGGGTCCGGTGTCCAAAGCAAAACAGTTTTAAACCATAATAACTTTAATAATTGTTCTTTTCATTGGATAATACTACATTTTATTGAATAAAAAGCCATATTCATGTATAAAAAGGGTGTAAAAGCATGAATAAGTGATTAAAATTCACGTTTTTGGAAGAAAATTTAGTATAAAAAAGGTACCTAAAATTTTCCCGAGGGGGAGGGGGGGGGGGTCAGATTTCAAAATCTAGAGGGGGTCAGAGGTAAAAAATTAGGAAATTCGGGGGGCCTCTGTTAGATTTTCGTCTGAGGGAGGGCCCCAAAATTTCGAGACTAGGGGGGGGAGGAACCCACCCCGCCTCCCCCCCCCCTTTCTCACCTATGCTCAGCCCCGACCAAAAAAAAAAAAAAAAAAAAAAAAAAAAAAAAAAAAAAAAAAAAAAAAAAAAAAAAAAAAAAAAAAAAAAAAAAAAAAAAAAAAAAAAAAAAAAAAAAAAAAAAAAAAAAAAAAAAAAAAAAAAAAAAAAACAACAAAAAAAAAAAAAAAAAAAAAAAAAAAAAAAAAAAAAAAAAAAAAAAAAAAAAAAAAAAAAAAAAAAAAAAAAAAAAAAAAAAAAAAAAAAAAAAAAAAAAAAAAAAAAAAAAAAAAAAAAAAACATAATAAAAAATAAAAAATAAAAAAAAAAAAAAAAAAAAAAAAAAAAAAAAAATAAAAATAAAAATAAAAAAAAAAAAAAAAAAAAAAAAAAAAAAAAAAAAAAAAAAAAAAAAACTAAAAAAAAAAAAAAAAAAAAAAAAAAAAAAAAAAAAAAAAAAAAAAAAAAAAAAAAAAAAAAAAAAAAAAAAAAAAAAAAAAAAAAAAAAAAAAAAAAAAAAAAAAAAAAAAAAAAAAAAAAAAAAAAAAAAAAACAAAAACAAAAAAAAAAAAAAAAAAAAAAAAAAAAAAAAAAAAAAAAAAAAAAAAAAAAAAAAAAAAAAAAAAAAAAAAAAAAAAAAAAAAAAATTTTTTTTTTTTTCCATACATGGGCACAGGGAGGGGGGTTGGGGGGTTAACCCCCCAATTTCTGAGAAGGGGGGTTTAACCCCACCCCCACTCAGAAGTGGGGGGGGGGGGGAGAAAAAGTTAACCCCCCAAAGTTTCTTCATTTTTGGAAAAATGAAGAAAAAAAATGTCTTTAAAATGACTTCTAACTGTCTCCAAACTTAAGTTTTGAGGTCAAAATGAATGTTTTAAGCAATAAATAACTCAAAAATGCAATAAAAGGGGCTTTTTGACTTAAAATTAGCGTTTCTTACCTATTTTTTCTTCAAAATCGAAAAACGATATGGGTAAAATGCACTTCAGAAAAAAAACGATATGGGTATTTTGCGTTTCTCGGATTTTAACCCCCCCTAATTTGGGGTTTAACCCCCCCACTCCGGACCAACTTGCCCATGTATGATAAAAATTGCATACATTTACTTTGTAGTTGTTCTAAGAAACTACAAAAAAAAAAACTAAAATTACAATTATATAGGCAAAAATTAGTAAAATAAAAAAAAACCTTTTTTACATTTTTTTTCTGTATGCTTTAGAAAAAATTTTTTTTTTTTTTAAAGCTGAAGCGGGCCGGCCATGGATATTCCATATTACCGCCTACCACCCTATATCAGCACTGTTGTTGAGGGTGTAGAAATGTTAGTTCAAAAAAGGCCCCACCCCTATCAGAGGATTTTAGGGATTAGATGTGAGGTTATATTTAATAATACAGAGAGAACAATAAAAATTTATTAAATTTTTTTGTGTGTTAGGTAACCTACTTAGAAAAAAAGCGAAAACTAAGAAAAACTTGCATTGTTTTAAAAAATTTGGGAATATTGAATCCTCAACCCAATCTCCTGTCCATATATGCTATTTGACTTATTATAAACTCCAAATTCCTCCCAATGCAATCACCCTTGGTTAATGGATTTTTTTTCATTAAAACAGAATTAAGCTTAAAACATTATACACCGTAGCAGAGCAAATTATCTGTGCCCTTAATTCTTACATAACACCGGAGGAAGTCCCCACTGACTTTTCTATTAGCAAGTCCGCCTGCTGTGACTAAGGTTTTGTTTTGACGCGGATTTCATTGCCCGTATATAACTATAATTTACTTTTAATTAATCAGTATAACACACTTAATCCCACGTAACCAAAGTCCGTCTAGCAGAGAGCCGCGATGCTTTTATGAGTTTATGACTAATTTGTTAAAGTAACCCTGCAGCAGATAACACTAGATGTCTTTAATATTTTTTCCTTCCTTAAGCGTTTGAACGGTATATTATAATGTTGCCAGTTTGAAATACGCTTTATTTTTATTATCAGATCAGACCTGTACACGGTATGGAAAATCCCGCCGTAATATTAGTGTGCTGTGTGTTCCTGTTTTATTGCCCCCCCGCCTTCTCAAAAATAAAAAAAAGTAGGTTAGGTACCTAAAAACTATGGTGCCAATTTGTCTTTTTATGACGCCATCATCGCTTAAAATTTTCGCAATTTAGCCTATTTTAATTCATTTTTAGTTATTTTAACCCTATTTTTTAAACAAATTTCGCTTTTTTGCCTTTTTTCTCCATTTTTAACCATTTTAGACCTATTTTTACCTTATTTCCGCTTTTTTTTGTCCCTTTTTTCCCTTTTCCCTTCTTTTCCTTTTTTTCTCCTTTTTTTCTCTTTTTTTTCCTCTGCTTGCCTCCGTTTTATTGCCCCCCCCATTTTTCAAAAAAGTTGCCCCCCGTGCCCCCGATTTTGGAATTGCCCCCCCCCCCCCCCCGTTTTAACCCCGGGGGGGCAGTAGCACAGGTCTGTATATACATACATATATATATATATATATATATATATATATATATATATATATATATATATATATATATATTTTTTTTTTTATATATTGGTATGTATTTTTTTCATTCCAGACAAGCTTACAGCAATTATATATTATTTTGTTTAAAAAAGTGTTTTTTATAACTATAAATTTTCTTTCGGAAACCAAATTTCCTTGATTTTTTGTTAAAACAAAAAAGGTTTTTTATAATTATAAATTTTCTTTCGAAACCAAATTTCCTTGATTTTTTGTTAAAACAAAAAATGTTTTTTATAATAATCAATTTTCTGGCGGAAACCAAATTTCCGTGATGTGTGTGGTATAGAGATGTCGTTTTATTTAAAACCTTTAAAAAATTTATATAAAAATTTTGTATGTATTCTTCTTTCAAATCCTCTATAGGAGGTTGATTTCTAGTTATATTATGCTGTACCATAGGTGTTTTTGGGAGAGGAAAGAGGGGTCAATCCCTCCCTAGAGCCAAAATTTTGGACCCCTCCCCTAAAAAAATCCAGGGGGTCTCCCCTCCCCACCAAAGCTCGAGAGCGGTCCGGCTTGTCTTCCCCCACCTCCTGACCAATTTGGAAGTATATTTTTTATTTACTGTCAAAAACACGTTTTTTTTAGTTAAAAACAGTGTTTAAATACACTTTTTAGGCTTAAATAGGCTGTTTTAGTACCTACATAAAATTCAATATTGGACCAAAAAACATTTAAATTATTAAGTTAAAAAAATTTTGTTAAAAAATTGGACTCCCCTGACCCCCCCTAAATTTGAAATCTCGCACCCGGGGTCGACCTTTCCCCCTAAAAAGCCAGGGGGTCCGGACCCCCCCCCCTGGACCTCCTAAAAAATTTTGGCCTTCCACCCGGGGGTGGACTCCCCCCTAGCGGACCCGCGAAAAAACACCTATGTGTGCTGTACTGGCCCAATAATCGTGGTGAGTTCCATTATGGTACAAGATAATATAAACCGCGACACTGTGCATCTAATGTACTATGTGATCGGAATCATTAGTAAACAAACAAACAAACAAGTCCTTTATGTATATAAATGGACGAAAATAGCGTTGAAATCAATAAAATATAAAATGGGCTTAAAACTTATTTTAAAAGTTTTTGTTGTTTATTTCTGTTTTTAGACATTCCTTCCTACCGGTCTAATACATAGTTGTTATAAATAGGTGTTGTAAAAATTCTCCGAACAAAAATTATATTTTAAAATGTCAAACAACACGTCACGCGGTTGGCGTATTTCGTGTGTTTCTTTATTCACTTTTTCAATAGTATTTTCATTGCTCGTTAACCCGGCCAACCGGATTGTATTATTTCTGTGGATAATATTGCAAATGTGAAACATTTTTTGGGTTTTTTATTTATTAATATTGGAAACTTAAACTTTTATATAGTTTTCAATTGTGGTCATTTGAGAAAATTAGAATTCAGAAATCATATTAGTATGTTTTGTGTTTTTATTTTTTTTTTGAATTATTTTAATCGGAATTTTTTAGAGTGTTACGTTATAATACGTTATTTTTAAAGGGTCTTGTACATAGGTGGGCGTGGGCAGGAGCCAGGTGGCCAGCCTTTCGGATTTGAGGCAGGCACGCATCCAGGGGGGAGGCGGCCGCCTCCCCCCCTGAAACGGTCGGACAGGTGGAAAAATAGGGATAGTGGTTGGGCGTGGGGGGGGGGCGGCGCCCCCCGAAATGGTCACCAGATAGTAAAATTTGGGCGTTTTCAGAGGCTAAAAATTCAAAATTTTCCAGCGCCTCGCTAATCGCTCGGCGCCAAACTATGAAAATAATTTTGGTACCCCAATTGACCCCCAAAAAACAAAATTTCTATAGTATACTGATACATATATCTCGCTATTTATCTTGCCTAGCTTAATGCTAATGTTATTTCAAAGTTAGTACGATATTTTTTATAAGTAATAAGTACTACACAGAAAGCAAAACAAACAATTATATTGGTTGATTTATGTACCTCCCCCCTCCTAAACTTTCCAGCCGCCTATAGCATTGACTCGGATTTTTTCATATAGGTTATAGCATACATGGCAGGTTGGTGGGAGAGGGGTCAAACCGCAAATTAGGGGGGGGGTTAAAATCCGAGAAACGCAAAGTACCCATATCGTTTTTTTCTGGAGTGCATTTTACCCATATCGTTTTTTGGATTTTGAAGGGAAAATAGGTAAAAAACGCTAATTTTAGGTCAAAAAGCCCTTTTTATTGCATTTTTGAGCTTTTTATTGCTTAAAACATTCATTCTGACCTTAAAACTTAAGTTTGGAGGCAGTTAGAAGCATAGGTTTTTTGGTTGGGTCCACTAGGGGGGCCACCCCCAGGTGGAAGGCCAAAATTTTTTAGGGGGGAGGGGTTTGGACCCCCCTGGCTTTTTAGGAGGGGTCGACCCCGGGTGCGAGATTTCAAATTTAGGGGGGTCAGGGCGGTGCGATTTTTTGACAAAATTTTTTTAACTCAATAATTTAAGTGTTTTTAGGACTAATATTGAATTTTATGTATTAAAACAGCCTATTTAGGCCTAAAAAGTGTATTTAAACACTGTTTTTAACTAAAAACCCGTGTTTTTGACAGTAAATAAAAAATATA